>JAKUCD010000032.1:0-102909 GCA_030563525.1 Nadsonia commutata
CCTATCCTAATTCACTCCCTAGTGAATTACCCTTGTTTATTATACCTATATATATATCTCCCTACAAGTCTAGCTCTTATGCTACGGTAATATATTATTACACCCTTTAACTCTATTCCTCAACAAACCCCTATCGGCCTTTACCAATTCATATTAACTAAATTAGAGAACCTTAACTAGGCTTCGCCTTGTTACCGTTACAGATTTTGTAACTTCGCCTCGTTAAGTTCTCTAGCGGTAACTGATTTAATCGGTGGTAAGCTGATAGGAATTTAGAGTAAAGAATTGAGTATAATAATAAATGATTTATTACCTTAACATGAACTATACTTGTAATAGAGATATATAAATAATAACAAACAAGGGTAATTCACGAAAGAGTGAAGTAGGCAAAATGATTTGATAATATTTGTATATATAAAGATTCTTCAAACTGGAAGAATGATCTAAGCATCGGAGTTTATGTCAGAGGTTGGATAATGAACAGGCTCTGAATCCTTAAAGATTTTTAGTTGCAATCTGTATAAAAATTAAGAATACTGATATTGAATGCTTAAAATATATAAAGATTAAAAACTATGTAGCATGTATGGATAAATTATAAAATTTCAATACTCTTAAAATTGAATTTTCCAATCACCGTTAATTGTGACATTGGGATTCTTGATAGTAATAACATGATCTAATTCAGTGCCAATTTGAACAGTTTTACCAATCCATGTTTCACCATTTTGTGAAATTTTTATTTGATTATTTTCAGTCAAATTACCAACTAAGACAATTTTTTCAATTAGAACATTTGCCATATCATTAATATAATCACCATCACCCGATTTATTATCATTAACGGAGACAAGTCTTTGAGTTGACGCATTGAACTCAAACTTACGTAGAATGAAGTCACCATTTCGATGATTAAAACTTTTACCATCATCAAGATAAATTTCGCCCTTAGCTGAACCATCTTGCGATAAAACAACAATAAGTGTGATGGGATCATACTTCATCAACTCTGAGGAACGACGAATTCGGTCTCGACGTGGATAAATGTGACCACCTCGAGTTAATACTGGCATATCATCTAATTCAGTACTGTATCGTTGATATCCCCTGCCCTGATAGATTGTATAATTGAAATAATCATAATAAACTTCATCGTCAGGGATATAAATATTAACTGAAGTAGCACCCTCATCAACAACAGGTTTTGCTAAAATACCAGTGTTACCAAGGAAGAATTGGTCATCAATAGCGAATGATTGTTCATTTTCGGGGCTATAATAGTAAACGGGCATCATAATAGGTGAGCCATCAATACTTGCCCGATGAAACGCAGTATAAAATGATGGTAAAAGTGCATATCTGAATTGTAATGCATTACGAATAACGGATTTGTAAGGTTCAGGTACTAAAAATGGTTCACGACGCTTAGTATCAATGTGAGCGTGAGCTCTAAAGAATGGGTAGAATGCACCAGCTTGATACCACCTAACTAAAAGTTCAGAGGTAGGATTATTGAAAAATCCACCAACATCAGCTCCAATGAATGGCATACCAGCGACACCATTAGTTAAAATCATGGACGTCGCAATTTTCAACGAATCCCAAGTAGCAGTATTATCACCAGTCCAAGCCGCGCCTAATCTTTGAGAACCGGCAAAGAAGGATCTAGTTAAAATAAATGGACGACTATTGGCATCACGAGCTAATAGACCATGATAAGTGCCATTGATTACTGACATACCATAAATATTATGAACATCACGATTTTCCCATCCATCATTATGAACGGCATCACGATCAATAGTAGTTTCGGGCCCATCGAAAACTGATGGTTCATTCATATCGTTCCAAATAAATAAATTCGTGGCTTTACCAGCGAATTCTGAACCCATTGCATATTGATCACCCCAAAATTTTCTAGCTTCTGATACCATTGTATCAATCCAATATGAATCACCGGGCCAGCATTTATTCTTATAATTACCACCTTCATTATTGCGAACCGCTAAACCCTTAGCGGCAGTCTCTGATCCTACCTTGGATGAAATCTTAAGATGAGGATCGATAATGGCAGTCAGTTTACGCTTGGATTGATCTAATTCTTCCATCATGGCGAATGGATCAGGGAATGTTTCACTATCCCAAGTGAAATAACTTCTATCAGATGCGTACTCAATATCAAGCCAAATAACATCATATGGCATATTATTAAGATCAAAATTTTCGTTTACCTGCAATACATCTTGCTGAGAGTGATAATTCCAACGACATTGATGATGGGCGACCGCTGATAATTGAGGTAATGCCGTATAACCACTTAGATCACCGTATAATTTATTGATAGAACTGGGAGTATCACCCATCATAATAACCAAATCTAAGATCCCTGATTCTGACATCCAATGAGTTCGAGTGGTAACTGGAGTAAAATCAAATGAATCCTCATTGACGGCTTCTGATTTAACGATATCAACATAAGTATCAGCTGAATTGATCCAAAATACACCAGCTGATGACCCACTTTTATGAGCCTGCATAAAGGGGATGGATCCGTACATGGGTAAGGAACTATTTGATTCATATTCAAAAATATCAACATTGAATAATCTATAGGGTTCATCATGATTACTGTGACCGCCTCTGGTCTCTCGGAGTGATAAAGTATCGGAATGTTCGGGGATACCATAAACATGACTAAACCCCGGGAATGAAATATCCATAGCGATAGATTCAGGTCCACGAACCTTGGAATCTTTGAAATTCTTGAATTGATCTGCCCACATATCATGGTTCAATTCCATCTCATTCAGGGAAAGATCCAATTGATTATTTTTTGGCTGAGGACGCCAATGTTCAAGATTAAGTAAACCTTGTTGATTAAGTAAAACTTGAGATTCACCCTTATTTTTAAAATCCAGACTAAATGGATTCAAAGTTAAGGTCAAGGATTTATGATTATCAACCAACCCGTAAGAAATATCTAAACTATCAGATAATCCATTTTGAGCGGTCTCTAATCCGGACACCCTTACATTATCTCCGGAGGTATCGGACCCACCACTTACTAAAGCCCATTCAGCGGCTTCATTGTACCGACGTTTATTAATATTCACGGGACCATCAATTATGATATCACCGTTCATTCTTCTTTCTTCGTCAATCTTGACTCTAACACTGCCCGATACCAAAAATGACAATTCAAACGGGAACACCACTTTATCAAGGGTATTAGGGATACTCTTGAGTAAATTACCATAAAGCCTACCTGAGGAGGCATCGTAGTCTAAGCTAGAACTTTCAACTTGGTAAGGTGAGGTCCATGTACTTTGTTGTTCAGCGATTGAGTCGGCGTAATATCTATTTCGCTTACAAAACGAGTTTTCATCACACGATTTGAAAACATGTTTATCCACAGCATTAACAAAGATAGAAAGTAAGAGTAAGGTGAAGATAAAAGGCAACAGCCATGTCCTTGTTTTGTCTTTCAACACTGCCATTGCGGTTTTATTGGTAGTTTCCTCTCGGTTCTTTTGGCCCTTAGATAAGGAATACTGAGATCAAGGCTTGAATCAGCGAGTCTAAAACACAGAATTGATCAAATATAGCGCACTTGGCGAAAATGCCAATTCTAAATATGATGATTCCTCTGCAAAAATCCAAAGTATTATATACTCTGAAAGTCAGATCGCACTTATATATACAATATCGCAGGTTGTGTAAGATCAGAGGCAGATCGATCTTATCTCCCAAAAGGGATTATCATCAACACGCTTCGTTTATACACATCCTTATTTATACAATATGTTTTCAGGACACTTTCAGGTTAAGGATAAGTTAGCTGTTATATCAGGAGGCTCACAGGGTGTGGGTGCCGCTATGGCCAAGGCACTATTTTCCCGTGGAGCTCACGTCGTCATTGTAGCCCGAAATACGGTGAAGTTACAACAAGTACTTGATGAAATGGAATCAGTAAGGCAAAATGAGGACCAAAGAAGTTATTTCATTCAAGCCGATTTATCAATTGCAGAGGAAGCCACCAGAGTGTTTGAAGAACTTCACGGCGAACCCGATATTGTGATGTGCTGCGCGGGTGGTAGTTATCCCGGTCTATTGATTGATCAATCCATTGAACTTTTGAAAAAGGGCGTGGATATGAATTATTTTACGGCATTATATTTTGCACATGCTGCATTAAAAGTAATGGCCAAGGCCAAGGTTGAATCTCATATTCGTCATATTATGTTCTTCTCTTCAGTAGTGGCATTCTTCCCCTTTATTGGGTACGGTCAATATGCCCCACTCAAGGCAGCGGTAAGATCGTTAGCCGATATTATGAGACATGAATGTATCGCTTATAATATCAAAGTGGAGTGTGTTTTCCCGGGGAATACCATGTCAGAGGGATACTTGATTGAAGAGGAAACTAAGCCGGCGATTACTAAAATTATTGAGGGACCTTCATCGACCATTTCATCAGAAGAATGCGCTCAAATAATTATAAAGAAATTAGATCGTGGCTACGAAATGGTTACCACTGATTTCATTGGATGGGTTTTGAATACATTAGCTTTAGGTGGTAGTCCTCGAACTTATAATCTATTCCAAACTATTGTGGCCATTATCATTGCGATATTTGGTCCCGTTTGGAATTATTTCGTTACTAGAGATATCAATAATTACTACAAGAAGAATCCTCTTAAACGGGATTGAGGAAAAGTAAATAATCGTGCTCACGCACGAGACTAGTGTATAAAGTAACTAATAAAAAAATAACGAGAAAATAATAACTTAAAAACAGAGAGACAAACAGGAAAAGAGAAAAGAATATAAAACATTAACATTGAACCATCAACTATGACAGGAAAAGGAACACCCTTATTGATGTTTGATCTTATCCATTAAATTAGAACTAGCATGCTGAACCTTATTACTGACACTGTGCATGTTCACATTGTATAACCAATTAACACCCTTGATGATTTCATCATTCCATAAATCCTTCATGGTTTCACATACACTATCACGATGTTCGTATTGAATAACCTCAATGGCATTAGTTCTAGGAACTCGAACTCGGTCTAAGATATCCTTGGATTGTTTTAAATCTTCGGCGACCAAGTCAGAAGCCTTGCGAAGCTCATCAACAGCAAAGTACGCCAATACCGACGAAACTGCCACGCCTATAAGAAAAGTTAGTATTTAGTATCTCTATTAATGATTAAGCACCCCATTGGTGAATCTCCCCCATGGGTAAATCTCCCTGAGAGAACCCGACCACAACATACCACCTAAAAAGCCCATAGTTCTACCCATATTGAATGCAAGTTGTCGTGTCTATATGCAAATAAATATATACAGAGATATAAACAAGTTCCCGAATTCCTTGGAAGTCGATATTACTGATATCGGCACGGTAATACCGGTCTTGTTTGGAGATCCTCAGTCCCTGCAAATGTCCACTACGGCATATCTGAGAATGACACATTTCAGCACGGCCAATTTCTCGTTGGATCACCAAAAAATAAAATCGGACCACCAGCGATCTCATGGGAAAACTGAATTAAACAGCACAAATTAAGATATATCCAACCCACAATGGTCGTGTTTAAGAAATTAGGTCGGTAAGTGTTACAGTGGGTGATTTGGTCAGTGTGAATTGCTAGTGCTGAACTAACCTCTATTTAGTACTGCTTCGGCACGCAAGTCTCTTTTGAGAAATATGGTTACATCGCTCATTGAACATGAATCTATCACTACTACATTTGCCAAGGCTAAAGTATTACAAAGTTACACAGATCGTTTGATTACTTCCGCCAAGCACGAATCTCCTACCGTCAATGCCCTCGGTAAAGTCTACGTATGTACCAATATATATATATATATATATATAATTATAGCGAACGAACGAACGAGTGAGTTAGTGAGTGAGTAAATCGTACCCATTCATAGTCGCTCGAAATCATACTCATTTATAGTCGCTCCTATGTGTACTGTTACTAACATATTTAGCAACCTGAAACTACCGTTAGCAAGTTATACTCTGAACTAACTGAGAGATACGCTCAAAGACCGGGTGGTTATACCCGTATTCACCGTATTGAACCCAGACTCGGTGATTATGCTCCTCAAGCTATAATAGAATTAGTCGATGGTAAGAGAGACATGAAATTTTATATGACAGCTCGTGTCGTCGCTAGATTAGAAAGACAGGGACTCGAACTCGATAAGACTACGAAAATGAATATGGATGATGTTATAAAATTCAGAAATGATGGTGTTAATGAATTCAGAAATACCGTTGATGAAATGAAGAAAACCTTTTACAAGACTGAATCATCTATAAGTAATGTTCCTACTGGTTCCCAACCTCGTAATCGGGTGAAGAAGAATATTACCTTTGTTGATGCCCTTGCCCCCAAGGTTTACGGTCAATAAAGAGAATCCAGCCACCCTTTCCTTATCCTACCACCCTCATGATTGAGATTTCACTGATTTCTTTTTCGCATTTATAAGAAACTCATATCAATATCATGATTTAACGTTTCTGAAATTCAACTCATGCTGAAATTAAAGTTCTTGGGTTGACTTGACACAATCAAGAATAATTAATTGACCATGTTTGTATATAGTTTTATAAAATAATATAACCAAAAAAAGACAGAAAAAAATGAATGATTCCATGTTTAAAAGATCTATTACAATTTACATAGAATAAGCTATATTGTACATAAAATCACCTGAAAAATGCTGTAAGTGAAGTCTGTTTGGTATTTCCGGTACTCTTCTTATTCTTTGACGCCGTTGGCTTAGATAACGGTTTCAATGATGTGGACGTCGACGACGCCGACGACGCCGGTCTTGTCGATGATGAAGAAAAGAATAATGATTTGGGTACCGGTTTAGAATTTTCAGCTTCTTCGGGACTACAACTAACCCATTCATCAACCATTTTCGTTACTAAATAACCATTAGAGTCCACTTGATTTACCTTTTTGGTAATCTTCTTCATTGGTTGGTCTGAGGTAGGCGTGGGGGTAGGAGTAGTAGCAGCGACAGGAATAATAACTATAGGAGGAGTTTTTTCTTCAACTTCATCAGCTAAAAATAGTCCATTGGACATTACTTCATCAGCCTCTTCATCCGAAACCATACCCTCATCATCAGTGATATTCAGGGAAATTCTATTATCGACGGAGACAGGAGCATCAATTTCCATACAATCAGGTTGCGCGTGAACTTTAGATTTATATCCTTGATCATCGTCATCATCGAATAAAGTCTTTTTCAAATCTTCTCTTTGTTTCTTTCTTGATTCGTAATTTCTGGTTTCTTGGTCATTATCATCTTCTAACATAATATAATCGTCATCATCATTGTTATCGGCGATTACCACTGATTCTTTAGGTTCAGGTTTGACTCGGTTCTTGGATGTGGCGAATGCAGCGGCAATTTTTGATATTTTAGGTACGCTAGGCACTGGAGTCACTGTACCAGATGAACCACTCGGAGTAGTCGATCTAGACTTGGATGTTAAAGCATTCGACTTGAATGTGAAAAGATTTGTTGCCGGTTTAGTTTCAGGAATTGAAGTCGCAACCGGAATAACGAGCTTGACTGGAGTAATGGTCTCATCAGACTTGACTTCTGGTTTGTCTTTAGCTGATATAGCGCCAATACTCTTGTTCTATAAAGAGTTAGACATGAACATAACATAACATAAAAAGACAAATTCACACTCACAGTCAAGATCGGATCATAGGAAATAACCCCATATAACTGACAAATTTCACTAGGCGTTTTCAAGAAATCAGATTCTCTAACGGCTACATTAGAATTAGTGATAACGGTTATTTCACTAACAGCGCCATCGATGGGCTCTAAGGAGTAGATATGAATCGATAAAACATGGCCGAACGAAGCTTGAACTTGCTCTAAATTAGACTCTGAAACCAATACAAAGGAGGTGCCGCCGTTAGCTAGTTTCCCGGATACCATATAATTTGCCCTTACTTTAACGACAGAAGTCAGATTATTATTAGTGTGAAAGGCGTAAAGATGTCTGTTAAAAATTTAATTAGTCAGAGATTCTCTCTTATGATAAAACTCGTCATCACTAATACGCACTGTTTAGCTTCATTGTTGTGAATGTTCAATCGTCGACTGAGTTGACGGTACGAAACCTGTAAAAATATATATATATGTTAGATCAAGCCCGAAAATACCGGTACAAAAGAAATGAAAATCTACATACTGCTTGCTTATCGCCTACTACCAGCGCCTGCAAAACCGAGCTAGTTTCTGAATCCATATTTGCTGCTATTTATTCTTGAGCGGTTCGCTTTTTTCAATTGAGATTTTTGTTTATGGGAGATGTGAAGTAAATAAACAAGGCAGATCAGCCTGCATATAGCTGGAAACGGGCCCTAACGGGAGTTTTTCGATAATATCAGGATAGATCGCGGATAAATGAGAATAAAAATTTATAGGATTAAGATTAAAATACAAAGAATATATATATGAGGTTCTCTATTATTGAAAAACTTCAATAATCGGCAATTCACGGCTATTATTCAATTTTGCCATGATTGTCTAATACGAAAGATCACACATATTGGGAGTTTAATGAAATCTCGAGGCAGCCAATAAAACTGCTTTCATTATTGTTTAAACTACACTAGATTCACACCAAAACAACCTCGAATGCTGCAATATCTTGGATTTTCCAATCGGAAAACAGAGCAAATCAAGCCAGGATTATTGGCTGACGCTATGATGGGTCAGACCGAGTTGGTATCCGGGTTTGAATCCGATACCTCGTTGACAACATCAGCTATCAATAATTCTAGATCATCATTTTCCAATTCGCATTCTCGTTCTCAATCTAATACAAATTCACATTCGCATTCTCGTTCAAATTCAAATTCTCCACCTATAACTCAATCAACATCATTGTCTTCCAGACGTAAGAGTAATTCACATCCGCCATTGAAAATCTTAGGACTTAAATTCGTTAATGCCAGACTCCATTTTTTACTGGCTATTTCTCGAGTATGTAGAAAAAAGTGGCTTCCTTATTAAAATATGTATATTAACTTCTCTAGGGAGTGTCCGTAATGCCTAGTTTCTTTGGTATGTGGGAATGCTTTTATGAAGCTTGGCAAATTCATCGAGCATCAGATGTAAGAACTATAACATCCGTAAGATCCACTGAAGTATTTCTTGCCGGTATTTGGTGTATTGTTTCCGGATACTTATCTTATGCCGTTCTTGACGGTCTCATGGTTAGATGGATTGTAACTTATTCTACTCCAGCGGCCATTGTTAGAATGTTATCATCAAGTATTCTCAATATTGCCATGATTCATGGTTTACATTCAATATTTTCACCTGATAATAATTACCTGTTGCATATTTGGATTCTTATATCGCTAATATTGACTATTGCCTACACCATTCAAAATTTTGTTACTAGTAATCTAGCATTGGAGAAGAAGGCAAGATCAGTAGATGTAATACAAATCGCCGTATTCGCTGTAGTCCCCGTTGGTATTGCTAGTTTCTTAACTATGTTAGGATTAATACGAAGTCTGATGATTGTTCGTTTGGAATTGGAAGTGGAAATATAACCACCACCACCCTTCTTCTTTTTGTATATATATATAATGATAACCCATAATGCATGTATTCTTTTATATAGCCTTTTTTCAAACCGTCCTCAACCGTCCTAACTCACTACTCGCTTCACTCGTAGTTCCTTTTTTTCTTTTACTATAAAACTAAATTTCTGGGCTTATTTAATAGCGAATAACGGAAATAAATTTCAGCGACTGAAACAATTACTGATATACTGATTAAAATAATAATAATCCAAGTAATTCTTGACATATTTGATTCAGCGATAGAATCAGATATAATATCGGTAAGTTCTAAAAACACCTTACACCTTTCATTCAATACCAAAATTCTTTGATCGATTTCAAGATACTCCCTTACGGCAGCATATAATGGATTTAAACTAGGTTCATCTTCCCAAAAGATCTCTGGTGTATCTAGAACATTTGACGACAAATTAACGTCAACTCTAATTTTGAATAATTTGCCCGACATTCTTACAATTTGTTCACGTTTCATGCCTAATTTACCCGTCAAAGCTAATGCTCTCGGGATAAGAATAACATCATTCATAGTACTATCCATTCTAGTCTCAAATCGGCATAATTTTGTCGATTGAGCAATACTATGCGACATGGCTAATTTAACCATATGATTACCAGTCCTCAATGTAATCATATCATTATAAATACGTGGTCTAACGGTCTTGGGAGAGTATCCGAAATGGAACTCTTCCGTTTCAATATCTTGATCATGGATAGGCCTTACGATTAATCCACTGGGCCCCGTACCCTTTAAGTTGGGGACTTTAGCGAAAGTTAAATCGGCTAAAATATCCTTTTCTTGACTCTCGGTGAAATTCCAGAATACGACTACACCGTAATTGAATATGAATATCTCGGCATGTTTACTTAAATCGGGAGTTTCAGTGCTGGAGAGGGAGTGGGAGGGGGATAGCGAATCAGTTATATTTGACTCTTCACTATGCAGGGGTGAGCCTTGATCAGCAGACGGTTCATTATCACCGGTATCATTATCATCATTATTAGGTTCATTATTGTTTAGTTTATTAGTTTTATCATCAACATTAATATCCTCAGAGACCTCAGAGGAAGTAGTTAGGTTATCGACATTATCCACACCGTCTATGCATTCACCACCCTCAGGAGTATCCTGTGACTCCAGATGACGCGGTGGAGAAAAGTATTGAGGCTCAGAGGGATCAAATTCAGATGGAGTTTCTCTATTATCAACGGTTGGTACAGGTACAGTTAATGGATAAATGGGTGTTTCATCACTCGAATAATACTCAAAATGATAATCCGACTGTTCAGATCGATTAATCATTGATTCCATTAATGATTCACCCCCTAAACCCTTTGCTGAGGGCCCACTTTTAACTCTACAACCGTTTTCACCCGGTAATAAGGGTAGATAATAAGGTGCATATAGTGCTTCGTCGTATATTCTAGGACTACAAGCATGATTTGATCTCAAGAAGGCTGAAGTTTCCTTAAGACGGAATCCATCACCGGTATAATAAGCCGTTACTCTCGGTAATCTACTCTCCCTTCTCTCCTTGGGTAATCTTTCAGCGTAAGATCGTCTGGTACCGTCAGATTCAGTTAAATATAGTAAATCATTCTCAGTCGGTGGGACCGCGTCAATATCATCATCATCATCGAAATGAAACCCTGGATCAATATCATCGGGGATCAAAACAAATTTTTCTGAAACTTTTGATGTTCTCGTCGGTATATTCTGAGATAATCTTGAAACTAAGGATCGATTACCCGAGTCTATCTTTGACTGACGAGGCGATGAGGACTGATTGGAGTTATCACTACCGTTATACCCCGCACCCGAACTATAACTACCACCGTAACCACTTCCATTATTATCGGAGGCACCGTTATATCGATTCTGAGCGGATGGGTTTTCACTGATATTAGATAAAATATGATTCATTGTGACTTTATTGAATTTCCGCGATGATTTTAGACCGGGGACTTTACTCGAATGTAAAGTTTGAGGCCCTTTACTTCTTCCACCAGCGAATGGAGCTGGTGTTTTGGAGGGAAATGATCGAACATCAGTGACGAGAATCGATGGTGATCGTTTAGCAGTCGGCGTTTTACGTGGATTGGTTGACATGGTATGTATATTATGTGATTGTATCACACAGTTACCAGCTCTCCTTAGGCCTTTTTCGGCTGATTCTTCTTGTTTCGTTGTTGTTAATGGTGTTAATGAGTGACAATAAATTGTACATACTCAACTCGCCGTTATCACCAACAACCGGGTAAGCACAGCCTAATACTCACAGATTCCATTTTTGCGAGAAATTGTCCCACTTGTTCGTGTATAGTTTATTGAAATATATATAAGAATAACATAACGATAATGTCGGATATTGACCTTGATGAAGATCTTTTAGCCTTAGCTGGGGTTGGTGATGATTCCATGGATGAATCTGGTGATGAAATAGTTACATTAGCGAGCGGTTCGGGGTCAACAATTACCAAGAAGCGGAAATCATCGGATGATGATGATGAAGGAGGTGACGACGAAGATTTCAATACAAAGGCCATTATCGGGGCCCCCAACGTTTCAGATTCAGATTCAGAAGATGAGTTCGTTAACCCATATCCCCTAGAGGGGAAATTTAAGAATGAAAAGGATAGACAATGGTTACAGGGATTACAAGAAGTTGAAAGAGAATCGATTTTATTCGATAGATCGAATGAAATGCAAAGATATCAAGAATCGAAATATTTAGCTCAAAGAAGTAAACAACAAGAAAAGGAACAGGCGACTAGAAGATCAACTAGAGATGCTCCCAGTTCAAAGAAGATTTCATCATTATCAGAATTAAAGAAACGACGAGAGGAAAAGAGTAATAAGCCATCTAAAAAATCATCTAGAGATGATGATTATGAAGATGATGGTGGAGATGAAGAGCATGAGGAAAGTGATTATGAGCCTGAACATTTAACTGTTGAAGAACAAAAGGTTGAATGGGAAGAAAAGACCCCTCCGGCGACCCGTAAGGATATTTCAGCAGCTGATTTAAATAAAATTCGTTTCGGTCGTACACTTTTCGCCAAATTTTGTCATAACCCCGGATTTGAAGAAGCGGCAATTGGATGCTTTGTTAGAATAAATCTTGGTAATGATCCAACAAAGAATGAACCGACTTATCGACTTTGTCAAATTAAGGCTATTGTCCCATCAAAAGTTTATACATTCTTAAATCGAACTGCTGATAATGCCATCGTGATTACTCATGCCGCTAGTGAACGTACCGTTGAATTTGGTGTTTGTAGTGATAGTGCAATCACTGATCGAGAATTTGATTGGTGGAAAAAGTCAATGGAAAAGGCGGAATTATCATTACCATCATTTAAGAGACTTGAACGTAAATTCAATGAATTAATGACAATGAGTAGAAGAGAACTAACAACTGATGAAGTTAATAGTATTATCGAAAGAAGACAAAAAATGTCATCAAAATCATCAGGTGCAAATATTGTATTAGAAAAAGCATTGTGGCAACAACAGAGATCAATTGCAGTTGAAAATAATGATTTAAATGAAGTTGCAAGAATTGATTTTAAATTAGCAGAATTGGAGAGATCGACTAACCCCGTCAAGAAATTTGAATCGCCATTAGATAAATTGGCTAAAGTTAATGAAAGGAATAGAAGAGCAAATCAAGATTTTGTTAGAAAGGCCGAAATTAAGAATAATGAAAAGAGAAGAAAAAATGTTAATCATACTGGTATCACAGCTGATCCATTCTCAAGACTTCGAACATCAGTTCAAATTTTTTATAAATCAGTTGAAGAACAAGCAGCTGATAAGGCTGAAATTATCGCAAGGGCAGCTGAAGAAGATAAAAGAATTGAAGAAAGTATGAAACAAAGTTCAAAGAAACCTTTAAATGCAGTTGATGATGCGATTGCTGGCATTGAACTCGATATTGATTTTGATATTTAAACCACCCAAAAAAGACACTATTGTACAATTTTATACATAAACGGAGTTTGATTTGTTTTATATAATATTATTTATCATTTATACATGTAATTTTATATGCTTTTTTAAAATTTCAGCAAAGTCACTCGAGCGCAGCGTGAGTTAGATTACTCACTCGTATGGTCCTTTCTCACTCACTCGTTTCAATCATCTGTTTGAAAATTACCCGTTATTATTGATGATACCAGCCTATGATGTAAAATGTGTATGTATTCATTGACTCACTATAGCGTGCGTATTAACTAACTCAGTCCTCAGTCCTCGCTTCACTCGCCGTTCGTCAACTAAGGGCATCGGTAAGTATTAATCGTTCCTTATCGGATAAACCTTGATCGAATAATTGTTTAAAATTTCCGGTATTATTACTGATAATTTCCCTGAAGAACGCGATCAAAATATCCTAAAAGAGTTAGCAAAGGAATTAGGAAGATGAAAAACATTAAGATAACTTACATATGTTTTACTATTTGTTTCACGGGGTGCAGTTTTATCTTCACCAAATGTCAATAAGTCTAAATAAGTTAGTTTCAAAATTAGAGAATTTATCATTTGAAAGACTTCTTACTCACCTTTAAGGGTATCATGATCGGTAACATTAAGATCTTCCCAACTTTGGTCATATTCATGAATATCATCAAACTCGTCATCATTGTCGCAGTCGCTGTCATTGTCGCAGTCGCTGTCATTATCGCCAATATTAACCCCTGGAACACTATCATGAGCGACTTCGCAATTTTCCAATTCACCTGTCAAGAGCTTTATAATCTTTAAATTCGCAGGTATTCTCGTGAATTTATCAGGCATTTTCTTAGCCATTGATCTAGTTATAATAAGATCATTATTCTCACGGGGAATAATATCACCATTTACAATAATTATCCCGACTCTAGGATCTGAGAGACAATAAATTTTCGCAAGAGCGGTAATATTATCGATAATTTCAGTATATGATGAAAAGATTGAAAAATTATTAAACCATGATATTAATAAATTTTCCAATCCGGACACATTATCATTATTAAGACTGAAACTTGCTAAGAAATCAACGACTTCAGCCGGAGAGAGTAAGACAAGACGACAAAATACATTAAGTAGATTCTCGATAAATAACGGCGACTCGGCGATATTTATTCTATGAACTGTGCCCTTCAAGATGTTATTTAAAAACGGACCTAATTGTGATCCATATCTTTCAATTACTTGGCTGATTAATTTACCCGATGACATGGCCGCTGATTCACTTAAGTTCGGGTTTAATAATTTATCAACGATAAGAATGATCATTTCCGGGCCAGTAGTAGATGACGAAGGAGACACCCAATTAGCGATTAATTCTGATCCATTACTTACAACTGACGAAATTGTATTAGCACTGGTTTGTAAAATCTGGTTATCATCCGATGAAAGAATAATTGAACAAAGTGGCTGAAAAATTTGATTGAATACCTCATGGGAGATATCACTACCATCCCTGAATAATACGGTTAATATTTCTAATGATAAATTCAATTCTGGCGTATATTCACCCAATGTTGAGGATTGCATAATTTCTAGAATATACGGCATTGTCCGCGAACAGAAATTATCATACATGCTGATATCTACCGCAGCAAGGGTAAGATTTTCAAATATGCTAATTGTATCAACAACAAGACTTATATCGGCAGGATTCCTTGATGCGATTGAAAATATTAATCTTAATACACTGGTAGATTCAAGAGAAACTTTCGTATCCAAATCAATGGCAGATGATAATATTTCCATCATTAATGCAGGTGTATCATCATCGGCATAATCGACAAGGGAGGCTAATAGGTTAAAAATCGTGTATTGAGCCTGAAGGATGATCTGTGATGACAACGAATCTTGAATGGAAGAAATAAATTCCATTATAGCCATAAGGTAAGCCATTTTGACAAGTGATGTCGCATCAGAAGGTACATTTACCAATGATTCGAAAATGCCATTACCGTTGGCCATGCTTGACTTAACAAAGGCTGAAGCTAATACTGCACCACGAGCTTTTAATAAGGGGTTGACCGATAATAACGCTGATTCAATGAGTGATGAGATGCATTGACCAGAATCAGGTAATTGGAATGAATCTGTTAAAAGACATTTTTGAAGTAATGATAATCCTGACTCTAACAAGTAGGGATTTTTTTCATTCATACATTGCGATACAATGATCGATAATAATGTTGTTGCGACCCCATTATCGGATAATTTATCACACAATTGAGCGATTAAACCTAACGAATTAATTCTAATTTGTGCAGCATCATCATTAATCAATAAATCTGTTTCAATGGTAACGAATTCATTAATATCAATATCGGTATTGAATTTATTTACCGAAATTAATTTTTTCACTAGTGGTATAAGGAATGATTCTGATGATAATGGGTCATGAGGCTTGATGTTAAGTGATTCTTCATCGAGTAGTCGTTCAAGGAGCGATAATGTTGCAACTGTTACAGTTGAATCAGGGTTCGTTGATGTGGTAAAATTATCACAGATTGTGTAGAATATTTCAACAATATGTGATTTCATAAGTTTAGGAAATGATGATAATAAATCTTCAATTGCCTGTAATGAATTAATTATTAAACTCTTTGATTGATCATTCCGGGACAAGATTAATAATAATTTACACCAATCGGCGACGACGACTTTGAGGAATGGTTTAATTAATTTTTTTCTATTACCATCCATCATATGAAAGAATTCAATACAACTTGTAAAAACATCAATTGCGCTAGCCTTGATTGTTGAAGAGTTATTACTATCTTCACAAGTTGATTTCAATGTGGATAAAAACGTCTCTCCTGATGAAAAGAATTGATCTTCAGTGAAACAATCATCAGTAAGTTCTTTAAGCACTAACAATGCCCCCTCCTTAGCATGAATATCTGATCGTCCTTCGTTTAGGATATTCAATAATATATCAACTAAATCTGGCCATTCATCAGGATACTCAACTGATCCTATCTTTGATAATGCATAAGCTGCCGAAGATTGCAGTTTTGTTGACTTTGAGGCCAATAATCCAAGTAACGACGATCGAATTATTGTCTTAGTTTTGGTTGATAGGGCCGTTCCTTTGAATTCAGAAAATCCGATACTCCATGAATGTACGATCGTACGTCTTAGCAATGTCATTGCCAATTGTTGAAATTCATGATGTTGAAGATCAGTGGCAATTGAAATTAACGAATTTGCAAGTTCATTGGGTTGCTGAGATTCAAGTTGAGATAAATTTAATTCAGCGGACGTTCTAATATTATTATCCGATGATTGAAGTGAATTTAAAAGATTTATTTCGTCCATTATCGTTGGTAAATGAAGGTGAGTTTAGTATAGTGGAGATATTCATATTGTTTACATCGGGTTAGGGTAATAATCGAATAATTAAAGAAAATGTAAATGTATTAGTAACTATAGAAATAAAATAAATGAAATGAAAGTGTAGATTTAAGTGGATAAAAAAGCAAGGCTCGTAGATTACTTCTTTTCAGGAATACCCTCAAATTCACCATACTTCAAGGCCAAATTAATATTCTGTAAACATTGCGTAGCAGCACCCTTCAACAAATTATCAATTGTAGCCACAATAACAACTCTATTCTCCTTTGAACTAACACCAAATCCACCAATTGCAACACCATGGGTACCACTAATATCCTTAACTGAGGGGGCATCACCGGATACAGAAATCAATTTTTCACCGGCATATCTATCTTGATATAAATTACGAATATCCCTTGATGACATTGATTTATTTAATGGGATAGAAATTGTATGAGAGATACCTTGAAACCATGATGCGACATGAGGTGTGAATGCTACCACTGTGCCTAATTGTGATGAAATTTCTCTCTCGTGAATATGATCGGTTAATGAATAAGGAATTAAATTATCACGAAGATTTTCAGGATCATTCTTAGGTGAGGGCTTTGTACCGGCACCAGAGTAACCTGAAACACCGAAAATTGTAGGTTGACCACCAATGTGTTCAGTAAGGGGTGCGATTGCTAATTGAGCAGCGGTAGCATAACAACCGGGGTTGGAAATACGAGTAGCCCCAGCGATCTTACCACGGGATACAAGTTCAGGAAGACCATAAGTCCATTCACCCGAGGTATCAAATCTATAATCAGCTGAAAGATCAATAATAACACTTTTCTTGTTATTCTTTGCAGCGTTAATAGCATCAACGAATGGTTTACATACACCATTAGGAAGAGCCATAACCCAAACGTCAACTGCACCATGTTCCTCTAAACGGGTAATATCATCAATTTGAAGATTATCATAGGTAATATTAGCCTTTGAATAACCTTGTAATTTTTGACCCTCTAATTCACGTGATGAAACGTGAGATAGTTCAAGGTAGGGATGATTGTTGATGAGTTCAACTAAGGCCTTACCGGTATAACCACGAGCGCCAATAAGAGCGACTTTAGCAGGGGAAGTATTAGTACCATCCTTAAGTGGGGGGTTGGGATTAGTGTTAATGGTAGAATAAGAACGATTGAATCCACGCATACCAAATTGATAAGCGGGTCTTTGTCTTAAAGTTGAAAATGATCTCTTACCACTGGGGATACCAGCGGGGGCGGCAGTCTTTGCTGCTGAGACCTTGAGGGAAAAATCGGAGATTAATTTACTAATTTCAGCTGTATCTTGAATACCATACCAGAATAAAACTTTACCATTCTTTGCGAAAGAACCATCGGCTTTATCGAAATGCCAGCCGGCATTTTCATCTTCTTCACGAACAACCCATTGAAGACGAGGATAATCCTTCTTGATTGCATTCCAAACGTTATCAGCCACATTGTTTAACCAACCGTTTTTACTGGGTAAGAATTTATCGAGAGAGGGGATTTCCGTTTCAGAGTTGATGACATTCTTGATAATGGCCAAGACTTCAAGGGGTTCATCACCGTAGGCCTTGAATGATGATCCTTCAAGGTCACGAAGATAAGAAGCGACGGAAATTTTATTTTCTTGAATTTCAACATCTCTCAAAAGGGCATTACGAAGGGCTTCCGATGATGAAAATTGATCTAAACTATCACGAGTGATTAATCTATAACCACGACGAATAAGGGTACCAGCACCTGAATCAGTGAATAATTCCTTTTGAAGATCATCGACGGAGATAATAGCGACGGAAGAAGATCTTGGTAAATGATGTAATAATTCTTTAATTTCCTTAATCTTCAATCTTGTACCATATTTAACCCAAGGTTGTTTCATTAAACCATCATATTCTTCATCTAAATTGATAAGACTGATTTTCTTGCCGGTTTCACCGTGGTTAAGACCACCCTTTTCTGACAAGTAAACGATTTTGAGAGGTTCAATGACACGAGATAATTCACCAGCGGCGACATCGGCGTTAACATTAAGAATTTGACCATCGGTAGTTTCGGCGAGGGAAGTTAAAATTGGTAAAGCACCCGCGTTAATGGAAGCTTCAATGGCGGATTTATCGACGGTGGTAATTTTACCAACTAAATGATATTTATCCTTATTTAAATATTCGGCGGTGAATACACCACCGGTGATAGGACGAGCTCTAACCCCGAGCTTTTCTAGGGCTTCAACTAATTTAAGATTTTGTTCAAGGAAACAACGACGAACGACCGACATAGTACGAGAATCAGTGATACGGATACCGTCGATGTAATCGGGTACGATACCTTCATTTTCGAGAATTTCATTGATTTGAGGTCCTGTACCGTGTAGTACGATTGGGTAGAGACCGACATGGTAAAGGAATGCAAGGCATGAGGCGAGCTCTTCAACTTGCTGGGAAATGATTGCACCACCTACTTTGATGACGGCGAATTGTTGACTATGTATGTTAGTATTGTGTATGTGAATGTGTATGTGAATGTGAATGTGGACATGTCCACATTCACATTCACATTGACCAAAACCCCCAATAAACTTGGCTTACCCTTACTCACCTATTAACAGAAGTAAAATATTTTAAATATTGTTCAACTTCTCTCTTGGACCCAATATTATTCAATAATTGAATAACGGTTGAACGGGTGGAATAAGTCTTTGATAGCACCTTTGTGGTGATAGCAATTTTAGCACAATTAACTAAAGAACGACTAACAGCACGTGAACGCACTAACGAGGCCACAGATCTAGTAGCTCTAATCATGATTCAAATTGCTGTTGTGGGTTGTGGTTGAGATGAAGGAAGAGGGAAGAAGAGAGGAGGATGTAGGTTAAGATGAGGAAGCACGATAACTCAGTCACAATGCAGACCCGATGACTGAACTTGCCTTGAGCTGTGATTGGCCGATTAAGCGGCGGAGACTATCGGCGGGGGGGTGAGAATGAGATTAAAAGCGAATAATAGATTAATTATGGTGAATTGATAATGGAATATATATAATTTAATTATATTGTTTAGAGTCTATAGAGGATATAAGATGTCTGAGCGTGTTAAGGTGACTCAATGGGAGGGTACATATGAATTAAGAACTATGAACGTAGTGAGAGTGGGGATGGGTATATGTATAATAACTGGATATATTGGTATATTAATACAATACACCAATACCGCCATTGAGTATATTAACGTTTCATATATACAGCTACTCTGACCATCGGCAAGTGCACCGTCAGATGGTTGTGTGTATTAGTATATACACACAACCATACATACGACTACTCACAATCACCACATCCACGACATTTATAACATCTATAACATTTATTTTTCTTTATAACATTTATAACCATCTAAAACTAACCATCCACCCATCCATCTATTTCCACAACCACACACAACACATCCGGTTCATCACAGAACGCCGACTTTCACCGAATATGTGCCTTTTGCGTATGACTCCAACTCTACTCATCATCGAGCATTTGAGCCAAGCGAGTGTGAGATGAGTGAGATCAGTACTAAATTACACGTTAGATGTTAGTTACTATGAATACTCATTTATACTTGTTCTGATACACATCGACCTTAATCTCATTGGTGTAGGCTTTACTCTGTAGATATTCTATAGGGGGTGTAGTGTATACTGTATACTCTACTGCATTCAATTGTACTGGTTCTGTTATTTTTTAGTAAACTGCCTGAACATAGACCTAGGTAATATATATATATATATATATCCATTAACCTTGGTCGTTGATCGTCATACTCCATCACTGGGATTATCTACATATATTTTATCATGGTATATCATACATGATTCATTAGAAGCCCACCTCAATGATCTTATTCGCTTGTACGGAGCATGGCGACATACTCACTCTCGCTCGACTTTATCACCGCTCAACCTCGTTTTAACTTATTCAATTTATTCGATATATACATTTATTTGCGACCATTAAAATCTCTCTGAACGATTCAACTTTCTTGCCGTCTTTGCATTATTTCTAGTACCTTGACCACGAACTGGTAAACTAAGTGCATGACGACGACCAGCATAACTACCAATAGCCTTCTTGAGTGAAATATTACCTCTAACTTCCTTCTTGAGATCGCTTTCAATGGTCATTCCCGTTAATTCCTTGGTGATTTGTAATACTTGAGTTTCCGAGAGCTGATGCATTCTCATTTTAGGGTAAAATCCCAGTTTTGAGGTAATGATTTTGGCAGTTTCAAAACCAATACCAAAGAATTTTTGGGCTAATCCGTACTATGAGAGTTAGTAAATGAAATAAAATGACGTATTCGAGCGGCAACGAGCGAGATTGAACATTCAAAGCGTGAATGAACATTTGACCGAAGCGCGAATGAGTGAGTTAATCAACAGACTGACCAATAATAATAGTATAATAGTCAATCTTCCGATTATCCGATCATGCTATCTTCATTGTAATCTTATTTACACTAATCTCGCTTCGCTCAAGCTGGCTGGTTCGTTCGTTCGAAGGTTCATTCTTATACATACCGAAATAACCGCATTCCCTCTAAAACTCTTTCCCAGAATATGAACTGCCATATTAAATGATTTTAACCTTCAAACAAGTATATTGATTACTGAAATGTCCCGATTACGATTTGGGATGAAAAACGCAGGTCATAGTAATTTATAGTCTGGGAAAATTACCGTCTGCTTATCACAATCAGTCAAACTTGTTCAATATACAATATACAATATATACAATATACAATATACAATAATGTCAAGTTATTTACCAGGTATGTTTGCTAATGTATTACTATTTAGTATCATCAACTAACCCCCCTTAGAATTATCACAAGCCGAAAGGTAAGTAATGATCTTCAACCCCCTCCCCCACAATCGCCACTAACAGTAAATAGTCCATTATCACATGAAGAATTAAATATTTTACGTTCACAGTACCTCGAAGAAGGTCAATATGTTTGTGTACAAACCAAATTTAATTATTCTTGGGGTTTAATTAAGAGTAAAATTGTATCGGATCAACAATTAGGTGTTAAGTTATTAACTGGTATGTATAACGAAGCCGAAAAGTGATGAAGCCAAACTCGCTGAGGGATTGACATTCTCGTTAAATATAGACTCATTATTAACTTTTCAGAGGTATTCCGTGATAACCCGAATCGAAGAAGAGAATGCTTATATTATCTTGCTATTGGTAATTACAAATTAGGTGATTTTACAACGGCTCGTAAATATGGTGATATCCTATTAGAGAAGGAACCAGGTAATCAACAAGCTATTAAGTTAAGACAAATGATTGAAGATAGGTTGGCAAAGGGTAAGTACGAGTATCGAACTTGGGTGAATTTGTCACAGCGAAAGTGAGGGACGAGGATGTGGTTGTGGTTGCTATTATCACATCTTTGAATGGATTTATACAGAATGGAGTTCTATAGCATACCCACACCTCGCTTTGCTCGGTGTATTGATTCGCTCGGATGTGTTTACAAATTACTGACAAATTACAGAGGGATTAATTGGGGTAGCTATCATTGGAGGTGCAGTAGCAGTTAGTGCAGCTATTATTGGCGTATTTATGAGACGTCATCGGTGAAATAAAGTAGCGAAATAACGGGTATTTAAGGGAGTATGGCCATTCACCATCATTTATTTAGCATTCATCATCATTGTTCATTGTTCACCACTCTCAGTTCGCTACTCTTCTCGCTACAACTACGTAAAGATTATAATCTATGAATAAATTTCAAATGTCTAATTGTCTAAATGTAGACATCTAATATCTATATATAGATATATCTATATATATAAATGTCTATATGTGTATATGCTACTTCATTTCGCCCATAGTATATATTTCATTCGTAGTCTAATCCAACCTCCCAACGATCTCGCCGGACGTGCTTTCCGCTGCTTCCTTCTTCCGAGTTATCAATAAACTTATCACAATCGTTCGTAGCCACCCGCGACCCTTCCGCAAAGTATCATGTCTACCTGGAAATTAACCAAGAAACTCAAGGAAACGCATCTTTCCTCAGCGTTTTCTCGTTCATCATCTTCAAGAACTATTACCTCTGATGATGTAACCGCACCACAGTCGTCAACGTCAACGTCATCAAGTGTCAATAATACTCATATAAGTTTACCAAGTGTTACTACGTCTAGGAATTCTTCGAGTTCTTATACGAGTAATAATGGCCATAGCCATGACCATGATCAGTCCACCGACCGTCCCCAACAGTCTTATCAAACCCCAACACCATTACCTCCATCACCTATTAAATCTACACCACCACCGTTACCTGCCAAATCAACTTCAGCTAGGGGTAATACTTTAGTAGGTAAAACGGGGGATAATACTGATTTTCACGTATTAGCAGGGGGAGACCGAGACCGTCCCCAGCCACCTTCAACACCAGCTTACACCGCCCCTACACCAAAACCACCTCCTCCCACGTCAATGTCATCAACGTCAACGTCAACGTCAAGATCAACGTCAACAATAAAGCCAGGCCTTCTTAGTGTTACAGTTCATGCAGGTGCAGGATTTTCTCTACCCCCCGGTGTAATGATTACTTCAAATTTACATTCAACTCGTGATGATAGACCCCGTCCACCAATATTTGCAGTTATTGAGTTTGATAAAACTCAATTAGTACTTGACGCAATTGGCGGATCATTGGATAATCCAATTTGGCAATCGCAAACTGATTTTGATGTATCAAGGACTGAGAATATTAATATTCAATTCTTCGCGAAGTTTCCCTCTAACAGTGTTAGTAGTAATGAGAATTCTAGTAATACTTCGACTTCATTGGCGTCATTATCTTCATCATTAGGGTATGGCGTAAGTACCGCCACGGCCACCACACGGAGACTTAAACAATTCCAAGACATATTCCTTGGTTCATGCAAAATTGGACCCCTGACTCATTTCATTAATAATAAATCATCATCAGTAACGACAACAATTATAGATGGTTGGGTACCCGTATCATTCGGTACTGGTAAAATTAGTCTTACAATCAAGTACACTGCCAATAAGAATAAACCTCTGACGATTGAAGATTTTGATCTTTTAAAAGTCGTCGGTAAAGGATCATTCGGTAAAGTTATGCAAGTGAGAAAGAGAGATACCCTTCGAGTTTACGCATTAAAGACAATTCGTAAGGCTCATATTATCTCGCGGAGTGAAGTCACCCATACATTGGCCGAGAGAACGGTATTAGCACAAATCGATAATCCATTCATTGTCCCATTGAAATTTTCATTTCAATCACCTGAGAAATTATATTTCGTTCTGGCATTCGTTAATGGTGGTGAATTATTTCATCATTTACAACGTGAGGGCAGGTTTGATCTTAACCGATCAAGATTCTACGCGGCCGAATTATTATGCGCATTGGAATGTCTTCATGAGTATAATGTTATTTATCGTGATTTAAAGCCCGAGAATATTTTATTAGATTACACTGGACATATTGCTCTTTGCGATTTTGGTCTTTGTAAGTTAAATATGCAGGGTCAAGATAAGACGAATACATTTTGTGGTACACCTGAATATCTTTCACCAGAAATCTTGTTGGGTCAGGGATACACTAAGGCAGTTGATTGGTGGACATTGGGGGTGTTACTTTATGAAATGCTAACGGGTCTACCACCATATTATGATGAAAATATTCCTGAAATGTATCGTAAAATTCTGGAGGACCCCCTTCGATTCCCTGATGATACTGATCGTGAAGCAAGAAATATTTTGACATCATTGTTAAATCGTGACCCCACAAAACGATTAGGTAATAATGGCGCCACCGAGATCAAAAATCATCCATTCTTTGCTGAAATTGATTGGAAGAGATTAATGGCCAAAAAGTATGCTGCTCCATTTAAACCAAATGTCAATAGTGCATTGGATACATCAAATTTTGATCAAGAGTTTACTGATGAAGTTCCGACTGATTCGGTTGTTGTAGGGGATTATTTATCGGATAGTGTACAGAAACAATTTGGTGGCTGGACTTATAATGATTCAAGGTTGTCGGGACAAAGTGTGAAGTGGTAGCGAGCGAAAGAACTCGAGCGAAGCGAGAGTGAGTGAATAAGTGAGTGAAGAAGGAGCGGCAAGCCACAAACCACAAGCCAACTTAACTCAATTACACTGTATACCCTGTAACATAGATTTAAATACAATAGAATCTTTGAATATATATTTATATTACCACTACTCGCTAAAATGGGTTATAAGCATATAGACTTTTACTATATACCATCTAAATTCTTCGTATCTCACTTCGCACTTCGTTCATTTTAACGACATATTAAAAATCTCATTCTCTTCATCAATAACATAAAAATCCACCTCACTCAAAACAACATCATCACTTCTCCAAACTCTCTCAAATTCAGCATTAAAATTGGCTTTATAATCAATCGCCCAAATATCTTCCTTTACCCTTTTACTTCTCTCACGATCTTCTTCCATACGTTGCAAAATTTGTTCTGTAGTTAATGACGTAGGGATAATAAGTGATTTTATACATGATGGTGTTTGAGGTCGAGAAATTATATCATGATTACCCCCGGGGGCAGGCGTCGTCGTTGATGAAGATAACTCACTATTCGATTCAAGGTCGGTGGCAGTGGCAACATTAGCTATTATTGGAGTCGGAGCACTTATTGTTATCGTGGATTCCTCCTTATTCGACTTCACCAATAATTCTTGCTCCTTTAAGAATTGTCTTGCCTTTTCAATATGCCCCGTTGATAAAACACCATTCTCTAACTCTACTTTATCAACCCCACAGGCGGCAATGAATCTTGGTTTATTCTGCAATAGAGATAAAAATGTTCTTGTTGGACCCAAATTAACTAATCCAACATAAGTACAGGGGACGACATTCTTCACTATATTAAGTAAATCTCGATTAATCCATTTAATATACCGTTCCGTCACTGACACCGTAGACCCGCCCCTCGACGAAAGTTCTAATAAATGATTAATTAGTGATTCAAGCATATAAATCATATTCAACCTTGAATTCAATGAACACCCGGTCTTTTCTAATTCTTCAATAATGCATGAATAAAGATCATCTTGTAAATCGAGGTATTTTAGCATGAATGCTATAACTTGCTGATTGGATCTCACTGACGCATTGAGTCGAGCAAGGAGTCTTAAGAATTGTAATCGAGCCTCAAGGGGGTCGATATTACTGGATTTGAACATCTTAATTATCGTTATTTTTATGAATTATCTGATTGAATCGTATGAATTTTAATCTGATGTTTACTTCAATTGGGACTTAAGATCAAAATTCACCTGAAGAGCTTAAATGTAGAGTTATATTGATAAACACAGCTAACAATCCTCATTAATGGATAAATCTTATCGATATCTTAACATGATATAAAATTCATTCATATCAACTCCCTCCTTTCCATCTTTAATATAATTAATATCTTCCCCCGATCATCCACCCCTGACATAACCGCTTACTAAGCAAATACTCAGTTCATTGAAAAACTTTTGCATTTTTAATTCTTCTGCAGTCTTAATTTTTTCGTTTTTTCCTTTTCTTGATTAACTCGAATTTTCGCATAAAATTTATTGAAAATGCCTAAAAACAGTAAGGGTAAAGTAAGTATAACATTTGATGTTTTATGAACAGCTGGTATTCTGGGTTGTCTTATTTTTTTGATTTTTTGATTGATCATTGACTAACATTTATTCAGGGTGGTAAAGTAAGTACAATTTGTATACATACATACATACATTCAAAAGAGAGGCGTATATACTAACTAATCAAACAGACTCGTCGTAGAGGTAAGAATGACGGTGATCAATTCAAGCGTGAACTTATCTTAAAGGAAGAAGGTCAAGAATACGCTCAAGTTACCAAGATGCTGGGTAATGGCCGTGTTGCCTGTTCTTGTTTTGATAATACCAATCGTTTAGGTCAAATTCGTGGTAAATTAAGAAAGAAGGTCTGGATTAATCAAGGTGATATTATTCTTTTATCACTTCGTGATTTCGAAGATGAGAAGGCCGATGTCGTTCACAAGTACAATGCTGATGAAGCTAGAGCTCTTAAGGCTCAAGGTGAATTACCTGAATCTGCCAAAATTAATGAAAATGATTTCGGTAATGATGGTGAAGATGATTGTAATTTCGAATTCGATAATGATGAGGAAAGTGGTGATAATGAAGAATTAGATATTGATGATATTTAATCTAAAAGTTCTTTATACGTTGTTTTTTTACCTCAGTTTTTTATTCTCCTTCGCATTTAATAGGAATATGCTTTTAATAAAATTTTATTTATACAACGAACTCGAGCGTACGGAGAGCAAGTGCACTTCATTCATTGCGTTTTTTCTTACAAATTATTTTATATTTTAAATCTACTACTTTTTATATTACTTACAACCATTGATAGAGTGAGTGATAACGATGATTTATAAAGTTATAACCGTATCGCTAAACTCATTAGCTCAATGGCTTAACGGCTCGATGGATCGATAGCTCGGTTTAATAGTTAATTGCCTTCATAATCAAATAACCAACGGACATAATAACACCATAACATAACACTGAAGAAGGTACACCGGATTTAAGAAAATCTCCAACTGTAACATAAGGTCTTCCAACTTCATCAGTCATACAAATAGCAGTAACATTAGGGAACCCGGATGTAGGTAAACCCATTGCCGCTGAACAAAGAAGTGCTGATGCCATTACTAAGATACGAGGGTGTCCGTCAGGTAAAGTATTACCAATCGAGTTAACTAGCGGTAAAATGACTAATGCTGCAACGGTATGAGATACGAATGTTGCACATACTAATACAAGAGCACCAAAAATAATTAAAACACCAAATGTTGAATATTCACTAATTTGTGATTCAATAACTCTAGCTAATGAAACTAATAACCCTGATGATGAGACGGCTTTACCAAGTGCAATGCCACCCATTGCCAATGCAACAATTGTCCAAAGGAAATTATTAAAATCTTCCGAGGTTAATAATCCAGTACCGAAAAATAATACAATGGGGATAAGGGCAATACAACCCGTACCACCTAATACTAGTTCCAATTGTTGATTAAGACACCATAAAATAATTGTACAAATTGAAACAATAATAATAAAATATTGCTTAAATACGAAATGTTCCTTTACAACCCTAATTGGTTGAATCACAGTATTACCGGGACGGAATAAAATGACTAAGTAACCCCAAATAAGAATTAAACATAAGAAACATACCGGGACTGTGATTATAAACCATTCAATCCAAGTAGGTGGTGGGTTCATTACTTCAATGGCAATAAGATTTTGTGGTGAAGCAATAGGTGAAGCCATACCACCAACATTAGCCGAAAGGGCAATACCCAAGATTAATGATTTGGCGAATAATGAACCAGTAGGCAATGTCCTTAATAACGGTTGTAGAATTGAAAACATCAATACTGGTGAAGCAACATTGGAGATCCACATTGATAAAAACCATGACACAAACATCATTGTACCTAATACAATATTAGGGTTAGTACCAGCCTTGGATAAAATTGCTGTTGCCATAACTTTGGCAATATGATATTTTGATAATGCTGCCGCTAATGTAAACCCACCAAGAAGTAACATAATTACGTTATTCCACATTTGACCAAAGATATAGTTAGCGACATCAGGTGCTAACATACGATCACCACCCTCATCTTTGATGATACGAAGTGTAACTACTAAAAAGGGTACTAATAATGAAGTAATAAACAACGGGATAGCTTCAGTAGCCCAAAGGTATGACGCTAATACTAATAAAGTTAAACAATTAGCTTGTGCCTTATCCTCTAATGTTGGAACATGAAGTAAAGTGAAAAAGACCGGCAAAATAATTGCCAATTTAATGCCACGTGCACCATAAACCCATTGAGGGACTCTCAAGCCCCATATGGTAATCTTAATTGCCTTTTTATCAGTTAAAATTGATGGTTGATCACCCTGGAGTTGAATTTTCTTATTATCACCTTCAATGGTCTTAAGGCCATGTGATTTACGTTCAAGGCCAATCATATCACGCCAAACGGTATTACGTTCCCATACAACATGTTCACGAAGATGAAGCCTTAATTCAGCACGAGCTTGATTATTATCATTAGAGGTAGCAATACGAGCGTAGAGACCAATGGCCATATTAACTTTTTCATCTAATACTTCTTCAGTGGTAGTTTCAAAGATATAAGTACGACTAACATTATTTTCCAAATACTTAGACCTTAATTTGCTGCCCATAACTTTATCGAATTTCTTAAGGGCCTTGGCGAAACCGGTTTTATTAAGTTGTTGATATGATCGTAATTCACAGAGGTTTACATAGACTTGAGTGGCCTTCAATTTAAGTTTGACCCGTTTTTCATTTAATTCAACATTCTCCAAGATATCCCAGGGGAATAATTGTCTTGAGAGTGATATGGATCTAGTTCTTGATTGACTCGTGGGACGTGGGAGACGATTATAACCTCTTCCATCGTCCTCCTCGGACCCAGAATCAGCTGAGATAATAGACGCTGGAGATTTACCCACGAGTCTTTCCGGGGTATCACCATGAGAGGCAAAACCATTCTCGTTACCGTGTGACTCTTCATCACTATGAGTTGGGTGATCTGAGAAAGGATCTCTAAGCAAGATACGAGTTTTATCGTCAGAATGATTCTTTCTATTTCTAGTACCAGGGGACTTCGATCGGCAATTCCCCTCCTCAGCTTGTTTATGATCCAATACAAGGGACTGAAATTCGTCTTCCTCTAACACTAACTGACCAAATTCATGAAAGATTTGATTCTCCTGCTCAATGTAAAAGGCATTAATCTTGTTGAGTTCACCGTCCAGTGCCACCTTGAAGATCTCCTCGGGGTTACCAGATACCTCAGAGGAGGAAACATCGCGACCCAACAACGTGGAATCTTCATCGGCTCCTGACCCATAATCACCACCGACACCGGCACCACCTCCGGCACGCCCGAGATCCTTCTCAAAATTGTAAATGAGTTTCTTTAAATTAGAGTACGCAATGTACTTGCCGGCCCACTCCGGGACCGCATTAAACTGCAGCGAATGATTAAACTTCATCACAACAACGTGTTGCTTTTCGTTAACGCTGCTGCTTGTACCCTGATTACTACCACTTGCCAGGTGAAGCGTATATGTAGGCGGCGTGCGAAGATTGGTAAAAAGTCACAGCCGTTTCCCACGGCACGTGGGGGACATGCTTACCGCCGCGATAATGCGCCATAACTACTTATTACAACCACTAAGCCGAATGGTTTGTATTAAAAATAATGTATACGACATTATCCACTGTACTATGTGTAAGTGCTTGCAATACCGCATATTAGCTAGCTAATCAACATTGATCAGGTACCTGTCCTGCGTTTATGGTCGGCAAACAAAACGCACGTGTGAGCGCCTTGCCTGGATGATCATCCGTTGATTGGCCTGGAATGGAGCCTTGGCCTGGAATGGCCTCTGATTAGCCTATATATAGTGTCTGTAAGTAGTTAATTTATACAGCCATCCCGCTATTTGTAAAATTGTAATTTGTAATTAAAACTGTTTGTATTTGTATTTTCTTTTTCTGCTATACCTAAATCATCTTACCAATAGTATGGAACAGCTCATTGATACCACTCATTGAGCCCTTGGATGCTGTCTTATGGTAACCCAATGCCATAGTACTGATTGCGGGAATTATTTGCACTGACTTATCTTCATTGATCCATTCGTAAATGATTTCATCGTGCCGATCCGTACTAGCAATCAGCAAGAACGTAATTGGTTCCTTGTCTGTATCGGTCTTCTCCGAGTCATCATCCCCTTCCTTCTTATTGGTTGTACCATTTTCACTCAAAATGTACTTGATCGCATTTAGATTACTTACATCGCGCGGTGACACTGTGATTATGCCATTTTCAAATCGCGCTAAAGCATTGTGTGCTCGATAAGCGTCATTAATATGATTAAGACACTCACCAATCAAAAGTCTTCCATGATCAATATTCTTAGCTAAATTGATGTAAAAGCTTAATGAGCTCTCGTTTACTTGAATAATCGACCCTGGTAGTCGTTCCGAAACACTTTCAAATGTCTTTTTAACTTCCTTCATCCAATCCAGTTTAACCTCAACCTTGTCGTCATTAATATTATCACTCTCGGCATTATCTTTAACTAATGAAATCCAATCATGACTATTCGGTGGTTTGATGAATGCCCCGTTTTCAGCAATAAATCCCAGACCCAGCACACACTTGTAAACAATTTCCATTTCACGTCGACTTTGTGGTCCAAAGATGTAAACCGCATTACTAGCGTCACTAGTCAATTCATTCAAAATTGCTTGACGACGATCCAACGATACATACAATGGTTGATGTGATTTAGCGATATGAGGATTTTGATGATCAGCGTTGATGAATAATAATCTTTTATAATGATTATCCTTCCCTTCGCTAAAGTATTGTTCCTTCAATAGCTTTTTATTAATCTTAGGCATACTTTGGTAATTACGCTGTTTCAACCATGATTTATTACTTAATCGAGTAAAATCACTAACCCAATTTAATGAAGTATGTTTCACCACATAATTACGCAATTGATCATGCCTAATCTTCTTGCTATCTTCGGACATGGTCAAACATTCATAAAACGCATTAGATAACTGAATTTTATTCCAGGGATTAACCAACAACGCACCGCCACCTGTAGTACTATTACTTTCATTATGATCAAACGCATCAAGACTAATACCATCCTCGGAAGAGAAAATTGATACTTCATCACTCTCATCAGAATCTTCCATCTTGGGGTAATCAATATCATTACTACCTAAAATACTGGCTGATCCTACAAATTCTGATAAAATTAATGAACCCTTGCGTTCAGTTGCGAAGATAAACTCATGACATGTTAAATTCATACCCTCACGCAAACAAGTAACCACAAATATATCGGCCTCGGAGATTAATGCCATGTACTGTTCAAATTCAATGTCTTGATTAAGGAAAATAATATTAGGCTCCGAGGTTAAACTATCAGAGAAAGAATTGATCCGATTCACAATAGTACTTAGATCACTCTCCAATTCCAATTGTCTTTCATTATCTGTTATACCCTTAGGACTAACTTGGACCAATAAACACCTTTCTCGCATTTCAGGGTGTCGTTTAAGTAAATCTTCATAGGCCAAGAATTTTTGTTTAATACCTCTTAGATCATCTAATTTATCACGACTCACGAAAAGAGTTTTGTCACTCCAACGTTCACGAATCATTTTCTTCCAATCCTTGACATCACAATTATAATCTAAAACATTCTGTAAACTAGGTGGATCAATACCAATTGAACAGGATACTACTGAAACAAATCTATCAGTAAATCTAACCCCATTTTGATCAGCATCAACGGCCAAGAGACGATTACAAGTTTGTAAGAAATGACGAGCAAATTCAATTGTTTGAAATCCAACACAGTTTGCACCCAAGATACCCTTTAGTAACCGTTTACGAAAAGCTAAACATCGGAAAACTTCACTTGATGGGAATGGGACATGTAAGAAGAAGCTAATATTAGCATCGGGTAATTTCTTACGGACCATTTCAGGTACAAGCAATAGATGATAATCGTTAATCCAAATATGATCACCGGTATGATAAATTTCTACAACTTTGTCAGCAATCAATTGATTCATGGCATTATAGTGTTCCCAAGAATGATCCTCATAAGCCTTGGATTTAACATCATTTGGTAATTGATAATGAAGTGTAGGCCATAAGATTTCCTTACAATAATGATTATAGTGATTATTGAAGATTTTATCATCGACAAACACTGGAACGCTATCGTACTCAGCGATCAACTTTTCCGCAATCGCCGTCTTGGTGTTAATATCCAATACGTCAGTAGACATACCACAGGTGCCGACGAATACTTTATTCTTAATGATTCCTTCAATTTCCGCCCGTTTAATACCATTAACTAAACCCTGATTACCATTATGATACTTTTCAATAGTCCAGGGCGCTGACGCGAAAATTTCATTATCTGATTTATCAGTGTTTCGTTTATGATATTTAACATCCGTACAAAGATCCTTTTCACGTTTTTCAATCTCTTCTTGTTTTTTCCTTGCACCGAAACGAGCCCCAGGTGATAGGGGACCATTTGAAATGGAACCGGGTAAGGTAGATGATTTACCATTAACGTTTATATTAAGGTATAGTTTGGTAGTATTATCCCTGGGTTTACTTCTATCGGGGGTAATTAATCTCGCTGGAGGTGGACTAACCATGCGCGATTTAGGTTGTTGCAACGGTTTATGTTTCTTGGAGTAAGTGATATCTAAAACAGTGGATCGAGAGGTACGATAATTATCAATAGCTGCAGTTAATTCATCATTAAGTGCCGAGTAAGCATTTGACGATGTCTTAGCTGTTGAGTTCACTTCCTCGACCAAATGTCCTGTAGAATTGGTAGCAAACGCTGGGCCTAAAGTGTGACTAGCCAATGTTGAAGAGAAAAAATCATTGCCAACTCTTTCCTCTCGAGGGGTAGCATAGGGACTAGTATATGTTGAGCTGAACTGAGCCGCCAGCGATGGGATAGTTTGTACCCGCTCGGGCAATGAGTGCGAACTATCATTGACAAGGGCATCAGTGCTAGCTGAAAATAATGATACTGAACTCCGACCATCCAAGGAAGTACCCAGGTAATTTTCTGATTTCAGAAATCGATCAATACCAGTACGAATCCCACCATCAGGAACTTGATCAAACCCCGTCTTGGTAGCAGACGTGAGCACTGAATCAGCGTCAAGGGTGAAATCTACCGTATAAGGTAAGAACCTAAAAAGAAGCAACAGTTAGAATAATTGAGTTTTAGTCTGGTCAAAATGGCCAAAATTCCTCCATAACAAACAACAAAACCGTTACGTACAATGATACAGCAATCACAGTCATAGCAATAGATAAAGTTAAACCGTCTTCAATCAAATAATCACAATCAAATGGTAATAAACCGACAGTGCTCAATTGACGCTAGGAAATGAGAAAATGTTAGTTAGATTGTCTTAAAACGTGGCCCGATAGCAACCTGCCATAACGCGGGCAAGCCACAAGCCTCGCTAAATCATCCAGGGTAAGGGCAGGCACCGATAATTAATATTTCAATGAATGAAATTGACACTAATGACCGAAATTGAACCTGCTCCAAAATCCTCGAAGATTAAGTATTCTAAACGTACTTGAAAGTGGGTGTAATGGAATATATATGGACGGATGTAGTCGAATACGAGACTGATAAGCATTATGGGAGTTGTTGGCTGCTGCTAGTCGATCCGCTAGTATGACAAAATACTATTTTCTCCAGGTTTGAGGCTCTATGTTCGAACCCCGGAAATTGCGTTCTTTATGACGGCAAGCTTCCTTATCGGTCCCAACCTTCTGATCCAGCATCATTTGGTACACTACACTGATATCAGAAAACTATCAACCATCATTAAGATATTACTCTGACGACTGAAATTATCGGTGTTTAGACCCATGTAGTATGGCTACTGACGCTACACATCTTGGCGACGATCGAGACCGGTCTTGGCCCGGCTCAAGGGCGCCTTCTGATCGAACATCGGTACCCTTGTCATCATTGAATGATAGGACGGATAATAATACTGATCGAGTTAGAAAGCATGGAATGGGGTCTAATACAGTATCGCGTTATTCGACTTCGCCCTCTAATCACTTATTGGATCATAACAGGCGAATAAACGCTGTTAAACTTCACCCTTCACGGCATAAACAGGCACTATTGCAACAACAGCGTCAACGTCAATTGAATCACGATGCGGGCTACTCTGATTCATCATCTTATCGACGTTATAATGGTATGGGAGGTCCCTCTTCACCGTTACGGTCTAATTTTACCTCGTCTTCTACGGATCAGGGTACGACCTCGGCGTCTATGAGCAAACCTTCCTCGCCGGCGAACCGGGTTGAGCCTAGGAAGCCTATTAAATGTCCCGTGTGTACACTGGCAAAATCTCAATTTATATGCCCTCCGTGCATGGACAAATACGTTAAACCCAAGCAACAACTACAGATTAATATTGAGAAAGAGATCAACATTCTCAGTTCTCGAATTGAACACGTAGTAGAAAAGGATAAAGAAACTAAGAATCATGAAGATGGAGATGGACAATTCAAACTTCGATTAAATCAAATAGTAGTATCCAGCGAACGACAAAAGCAAACTAAAATTATTAATCATACTGAAATTGTTCAAACGCAAGTCGATAGTCTTAAAACTCGTATTGGGGATTTAAAGACCCTTATTGGACAACGACAATCCTTTGTAACCACGCAAAAGTCTCATATCGAACAATGCTATTCTCAATCTCTTACGGAGGTCCGAACGCTAATTAAAGATCAAAGACGACAAAATAGTCTCTTGCACGAAAAATTAAACCGTGTAAGATCATTATTATCTAGTGAGTTGGTTAATTTATTTGGTCTAAGAGAGAAAAGACCTCCGAAACGGAAAAGACGTAAAAGTGACTATGAACTTTCATCTGAAAGACCAACAGAGAATTTAGACCAGGATTATGTTAACGTTGAAGAGCATTTAACACAAGATGGTAAACCACCATTAATAATTAACTTTTTTATTTTGCCTAATTTCACTGCTATTTCACGATACTCACACCATATGATTAATGTATCCATTGAAAGATTAGCTCACTTTTTAGTTCTCATTGCTTATTATTTACAGATTCAATTACCGTTTGAAATTCAATTACCGAGTAAAAATCACGTTTACGCCAGGATATGCAATCCTTCGATCCCACATCAGACCAATGAATCAAAATCATCAAAATTATCATCATCTAATGAATCTAATGCTAAGACTCCAGTAAAGAACTCTGGTAGATTAAGATCAGCATTTTCATCGCGCGGTGCCTCAAATAATGAAATATCATCCGCTACTATCACTACTGCCACTACTATCATTGGGAACACGCCATCATTAAATAGCGGTCCACATAGGGCCATACCAATAACATCAAGCTCATTTGGACTAAAACGGTCATTAAACCTGCCTGACTCAATTCAAAATATGATGCAAACTAAATCGAAGGTATTTGAAGATTACGCTGAGGGATTAGCTATGTTGGCAATTAATTTAAGTGTTATTGCGCGAAGTCTCGGTATGAGTGTACGACGACTTGATAGTGTGGAAAAGGTATGTAATGTTGATCGTATCTTGATTAGTTTATTCTTGTCACTAGATGAGGAGAGCGATGAGAAGGAGGAAGATAATATTGTTGATGACGAAAAAGAAGATGAAGATGAAGATGAAGATGAAGATAATTATTCTACCGACGATAGCTCGACTGATGATAATAAATCTCGTCGTACTATATCGCGTTCTTCGCCAACGCCGAATCATATCGTTGAAGTTAATGAACTCACGGACTATATTATCACACAGGTATACCTTGAAGTGGAAGGTGGATCAGCCGAGTGGGATTTAGTAGAAAGGGACGGGATTGAAATTGGTGATATAGGTAGTGCTATGGGAGATATAAGAATTAGTTGAGTACATTTATATATATATATTAATACAACTTTAAGTTACCAGTAATTTGATCTAAAACGCTCTTGGGGGCGGGTCCTAAACCTAAAACGGTAGCTGAACCAGCTGCTATCTGAGTACGGCCAGCATCATGAATAATTTTAGCTACCATACCCATACTAAGGGCCTTTGCGTATAATTCATCCATTTCCTCTTGCGAACGACATTTCAACGTAATCTTAGCTTGACCACGACGTTCCCAACGGTTTAATAAGTCCATATCATATTTAAGCATAGTCTTATAACATGCTAAAGCAGCATGAGCACATTGAGCGGCCGCCTTACCTTTTTCCATGCCGAGATCAGTACGTACAATGAGTGCCATACGAGCTTCATCATGGGGTGCTAATTGGCTAAGTGGGATACTAGGCGGCACAAAGATGTCTTCCTCAGTTTCATAATCACTTTCAGTTTCATATTCACTCTCAACGATGGATTCGACCTTGGCAACGGGTTCGGGTTTAGGCGTGGGTTGTTGCTGTTGTTTCACCACCGCAGGTTTCTTTTTTTCCACCTTTTTGGCTTGTTTGTTATCTGTGGATCGCTTAACACCGTACATGTAACCAGCTGAGGCGCCCACAATAAGCGCCGTAGTAATAGCACCACTAAGTTGCATCATTGTAAAAATAGATCGAGTATTATTTATAGTAGTGTATTGGCGGGGCAAGACTCGTACTACTAAGCTGTTCATTAATGGAAGAGGAACTCAAAAAAAAGTCATGTTGGGAGTACCTTGCATCTTTACATGATAAGATAAACAAGTTTGTGGAAGAATTTCTTCCAGCCTCAGCATTTTTATAAAGAATCAGTGAATAAGATTATTCTTGTTGATATCTATTTGTCGATGGTTGTCATCGTTAATCGGTTACGTTTTTGTTCGTTTTTATTAATTTTTCTTTGAGAGAAATAAATCCGCTTTTGTTAATGCGATTTTTAAGGAATCTTTTGTAGCTTGATTCATCGAATCTTTGACTCAGATTATATCTTTTTCGATTCTTTCGTTATTTCTCTTCTTTTTTCTGCTACTATGTCTTCCTTTTTTTCGTCCTGGTTATCCCTCATGTTGTAAATTAATCCGTTTCTTTCTCCTTTCTATAAATAATCTGAGTTTATTTTATTTGGATGTTTTATACTGGCAGTATTTGGCATACGTCATCTCCAAAGAATATTAAAATATTATTTCCCACTAGGCTTTGTTTGATTCTTTCCAGAATTAGAGATGTTTGATGAAAAATTTACCAATGATAATTTGCCGGACAATATCTCTACATGAATTTACACTCCAAAGAAATGATAAAACGGATAAAGTTTTTATGCGTGAATGCATTTTTGGAATAAATAAAATCAATGAGACTCATTCATACAAGAAACACATAATCATGAATCCCGGTGAGTAGCCTTTGATATGATATCATTACCAGCAGCATATTTTGGAATATTAATGATGAATTAAATCTTTTTGATATTAAGCTATGTTTTTAATTTGATGTAATATTTGAAGATCTTATTTTTGATTTATAATGGAATTCGCTATGTAATTGTTGTTTTTTTTCCTATTATCAAAGAGGCTTATAATATGTGTGCTAATTCTTTTTTATAATGTAATCAGCATCCTGGAGAATGAATATAACTACTTCAAAAGAATAAATATATTGAATTTTGAATAGCCTAATCTTTTGAGAACTACAGGGTCTTAATGAAGGGGAATATGTTCACTTGAGTTATAAATCGATTTTCACCAATTCCGCTTTACCAATATTGCTTCACTAATTTCAGTTGAGGTAATTTCGCTTCACTCATTCATATGTCTCTTCGCTCCATACTCGTTGAATATTGGAAACCTCACATTAAAACTGTTATAATTCCATGCCACGATTTAGCATGTGATTATGTAACCCACATCCATTTTTTTCAGGGTAAATGGCCCGATCTCAAAAAAATATCGCCGATTATGCATAGAATCTTCAAGGGTTCAGATTAAGCAGTTTCACAACAACAACCGTCGTCTGAACTCTAATTTTTGATTTCTATTATTCTTTAAATAGGTTACAAGTATGGTTTAAAGCTTTCTACTTTTAATATTTGATTTATTGTTCTAGGGATGCTGAATGGCAACTTTTTTTAATACATTTTTCTATTCTATAGCTAGTAATCGTATGCGAGGAGTGAATGGCATCAAATGAAAGATTATTTACCAGCGTCGGTAGCGTTCTTCTTTTCTTCAGCTATAATAAATAATAAGTATGTGTAGATCATAATAAATAAATAAATCTCGTGATGAGGTAATACAATAACGTTAATCACTCGAAGGAGACGGGCCGTATTATCCATCATCATCGCTGAGGTTATTTACTTATAATGTTGCACAGCATAAAATGTTAGTAAAGCAAGTTTCACAAATAAATTCAAATAACTGTCATGTGCAGGTACGAAGACTTCATCATTAAAATCGTGAGAAGAGAGTAGTTAACAAATTCAAAAGTTTTATCGCTCGAGTCCGAAAACTCTCAGTTTATTCATTTCTCCCTCCCTCGGTATTTTACTCGCAGCCAACTATCTCCATTCAAATATATACTGACCTTCCTTTTGCTTAGCTCTCATAATAGCGGCTTGTTCATCTTGTCTCTTTTTAGGATCACCACTCAACTTTTTACCCATAGCGTCCTTCTTCTTAAGATTCTTTTCTCTAGCCTTTTCTCTTTGATTACCTCTAGTCATTATGTGTATTAGTTTTTGAAAAAAAAAGTGAGCAAAAAAGTGAAACTGTTTTATTTGTCTTCAAGTGGTGTTGGCGGATGGTGATGCGAAAAAAATGCCGGTATCGTTAAAAATCGTTCCCAATTGTCCCACACGGGGAGTTGTCAAATTTTGGTATAAAAAATCTAAAACATTCAATATGGGTAATAACTGCATAATCTTTGAACCGTAACATTGCAGATATCACCATAATACTATAATACTATTATTTAAATTAAAGATGAACAACGTGTTGAATTAATCAAAAAAATTGGTGATCAATTATTCTCAGAATATATCCGAGCCGCACTGGCACATTTTGATAAGTCCTTTTTAAAGAACTGAAAAAAGATGTGAGAAAATAAAATCATGGAAACCAAAATAACAACAAACCGTTCATAAAGGAAAAGATGCTTCTTGTTTGCAGACTGATTTATGGGCCCCTTATTCTGATATCTACTGACAAAAGAACTTTAAGGCCAAAATCAAGTCAATGTTGCAATATATATTAGAGCTATTCATTTGGGATGAAGGTGATTAAACTGGTAAATGGTAAATGGTAATGACAAATGATAAATGATAAATAGCGAAAGACAAAAAAATTATATAAAAAAACAGTGAATTTTGATGAGCGATAGGTTGCTCTGATCGTGATTAATGACACTTAAACGAGTTATTCGTTACGCTCGCTTTGTTCGCGTTGCTCACTCACCACCTCGAGTAACTGGCCAAGTATACATACCGGGCTTTGGTGGTTTGAAATCGCCCTCTTCAATCATAAATTTATACAAACTCGCTGGTCCCTTTGAACCATAGGGGTAAATTTCTGGTTTGATAGACTTATTATCATCCAATTCCTTCAGGATAGGCGTAAAAATCTTCCAAGCCAAATCTAATTCATCATCACGGACAAATGATGAATGATTACCATGAAGACAATCCAGTAGTAACGATTCATAGGCGTCGGGGATTTTTAAATTTGTATAGCGATCCTTATAGGTCAAATCCAAATCCGTTACGGTCATTGACGACGAAAATCCGGGTAATTTGGCATTCATTTTAACGTATATGGCTTCATTAGGTTGTACACGCATAACGAGTTCATTACGTGGGAGATCATCGTACATTCCCGGTGGCGATTTACGGTATTGAATTCTAATTTCAACCTTGGATTCATTGAGGGCCTTACCGGCACGTAAAATGATGGGCACACCCTCCCATCGTTCATTATTAATGAATAATCTTGTAGCAGCATAAGTGATTGCTCGACTATCAGCCGGGACGGTATCATCATCAATATAAGCAGGTTTATTATTGTCATTGTCCGATTTACCATACTGGCCAATAACGATATCATCAATTGTGAGTGGAGAAATTGTACGTAAAATTTTTACCTTTTCATCACGAATATCTTCACTATTAGTTGAAACGGGTCTTTCCATGGTTAATAAACAAAGAATCTGTATAAGGTGATTTTGAATGACATCACGAATGATTCCAATATCATCAAAGTATCCACCACGACCCTCAGTGCCAAAGGCCTCCTTGAATATAATTTGAATATTTGCAATATTATTACTATTATAAGCCGCATTAATGAATTGATTGCCGAATCGGAATAATAAAATATTCTTAACCATTTCCTTACCGAGATAATGATCAATACGGAAAATTTCTTCTTCTGACCATAATTCACTTAATGCTGATTGTAGTTCTTCTGATGAAGATGTATCGTGGCCAAAGGGCTTTTCAACAACAATACGCGCTGTACCCGCCTGGGCGGCGATAGGATATAAATGTTGTCTGGCGCGATCAGCGACTGCTATGAAAACGGAGGGCGGCACAGCGAGGTAGAATAGTCGATTATGAGGCGAGGACGATGATTTACTTTGTTCATAATTTTCAATTTGACTCTTGAGTTCTTCATATCCCTGACTGGTATCGTATTGTCCTGATATGTATGATGTAAGATTCAAGAAAGCGGTAATTTTAGGTTTAAGTTGATCCGAATCACCGAAACGGGATGAAATTCGAGTATAAAATTCATCTTGACTCATTTTTGTTCTAGCATAACCAAAGATTTTGGTATTTCGCGGTAAATTATTATTACAAAATAATTTAAACAATGATGGAAATGTCTTCTTGTGAGCTAAATCACCTGATGCACCGAAAACAACAATAGTAGCATGATCACCGAATGAAACGGTACAATTTTTTTCTGCTCTCAATGGCATGATAAGGGTTTATGAGGGAAGGAAAGGAAAGAAGTTGACGTATGAGTAGGAGGAGTTCGGAGTAGTTGCTATGATGCAGCTGGAGATAATTTGTAATTATTGCGGTAATCACAAGCGGCGCTAAAGGTCAAGTAGGCTGAATATGCAGTAATTAAGACTGAGTTAATGATGAAACCAAATAACGATAGATAAAGGTGCTAGAAGCTATTAAGATGATGAATATAAGCGGTGAGTAAGAAAGAAGGATTGAAGGTGAAAAAAGGATCCAAAAAGATAACGCGCGCCAAGTTGAGAAAACGCAAGAACGAAAAAAATATGCGCTTCTTAGCATCATAATACCGAAATTGTCGGGACTTTGGCCGCGCAGCTACGTGGGCCTGAAAGAGCGATAATTGCGCCGGCAGGGACCGAGGTTATAGAAAGAAGAATAGGAAAAGATAAATTTATTTAAATATATATTTATATATATATATATCTTGCCTACTCCACACTAGACTAGGCCCAGTGGATGTAAACGAATAGTGAACGGCATGCGCGAGTCCCAAAGACTGATTTTCAGCCGTGCGTCAGTTTCGGGTTGCCTCATCGTGAGCTTATTTCCCTCGCGATGACGGTGACGATGACGCCTCGGCGTTCCATACCGAGTCGTGGGTCGTGGGTCGTGGGCTGTGGGCTGTGGGTAGGCAGTATTAAATGGGTTAACTCATGGTGATCTGGTATGATTGCGTGTTGCGTCTGTGGACCCTATTATGTCTGTTGGCGGTCCATGGTGCGGTTATGTCCTTCCGGTGTGAGGTGATAACAGGCGACTCCAACGCATGCCAAGTGAGAACTGTCAGAGGTCTATAAGTCCAACGTCATTTCTAGTGTTTTCAAATGTTCGTAAATTATATTTCTTGTGTGGATATTTTTTTATAGAAAATCCAGGTACTGACACTCTTTATCTAGCCTGGATGGGGGGAGTAAAAATTGAATACAATACTGTAAGAAACCCTGTGGGCAGCTTTACAAGGTAAAATCCGGTTAACTCCGAGGGTGAGGGAAAATGAATTTGTTGTAGAAGATATGAAATATAACATGGTTTATAAATCATCTATACAAGCACTTGACAATGCCAGCGTCCGACAGGGCTCAGCTAGTAAGGCTCAGCGGCCTCGGGAGTATACGTAGTGTGAATTGATTCCCCAACACAACACACATAAACAATAAATGCAGCTCAATTCTGACAGATTACAGTGAGAGAAAAAGAAAAAAGTTTCAATTATTAAGCTCTGTTCATTCTTGAGGTAATATATATTCGTAACTACCATGGTCCTTTTATAAAGATAAACAAACATCCGATAGCTGTATGCGGCGCGTTCCCCGCCGCGATAAGCGTAATCCTTATCCGATTCTTGGCCCATCGCGGCGCCGAGTGATAAAAACACGCGGTTATAAATTATAGCAAGTTTAATTTGAGGACTTTCCTTCTTTCCCTTTCTTTTCAATTTTCGCATTAATTCTCTTTTTAATTCTCTTTCTTAATTCTCTCCTTTTATTCATTACAATGACACAAGATCAGTACAAGTACTTACTATCACTGGGATCAGTTCGTGACCGCTGTTCGCAACTCATCCCAAAGCTTGAATCTAATAATTTAACCAACTTCACTGTAGACTTGAATAAATTAGAATCAGTTGCTTCACTCATTGAAACTCTGATTAATCGTGATTATAATGGTAATGTGAGTTTAATCCCCCCGCATGGTAGATGGCAACATTTCCAAGTAGGTGGTCAAGCAAGGTTAGACGACTTGATTAAACAATGGAGATCACATGACGACGTTGATGATCTAGAGATTGCTCGAAGATGTATTGATTTATTTGTTATTTCTGTATTATTGGATGCTGGCGCTGGTAATACCTGGAAGTTCACTGAAGTTGCAGAAGGTGGCAAATCGTCTGAATTTAATCGATCAGAGGGTTTGGCATTAGCATCATTTTATATGTTTAAAAATGGTAAATTCTCAAATTATCCCAATAAAAATCCTACTCAAGTGAATGGTTCAGCATTAGGTTATTCTTTGACTGCGGAAGACTTGGCCCGGGGATTTCAATCAACGGATTCGAATCTACTCACTGCACTCGATGGACGAGTTCAATTAATTAAACGATTAGGTAAGGCATTATTGAAGTCACCACAGTATTTCGGTATCGATGGTAGACCCGGCCATATCGTTGATTACTTACTCGAACAAGCTGGACAATCATCTGTTGTTGATATTTCTGTACTCTGGGATGCGTTAATGACAGGATTAATGCCCATTTGGCCAAAGGGTAGAACCACGCTTTATGGTAAATCCTTAGGTGATGCTTGGCCCTGTTTATCAGTGGATAATGGTGCAATCGTACCCTTTCATAAACTTACACAATGGTTGACCTATTCAGTTCTAGTTCCGCTAGAAAGATTCACTCCATTGAGTATTGATAATCAAACTAAATTAACCGGATTGCCAGAGTATCGTAATGGTGGTCTGTTTATTGATATGAAAGTGCTAACGCTGAAGAATAAAAACACTAATAATGAATTACCATCATTTGAAGCTCATTCTGATGTTATTGTTGAATGGCGCGCCGCCACGGTTTGTTTACTCGATATGACTTTAAAATTGCTTCATCAACGATTAAATGATGGTGGATTGACCCTGCCTCAGATGCTGGAGGCAGGCACTTGGAAGGCAGGTCGCGAGGTAGCTAGAAAACTAAGACCAGAGACAAGTGGTCCTCCTATTAGTTTAATTAGTGATGGAACAGTTTTCTGAAAGTTTTTAGTAAAGAATTAATTTATTATTTATTTATTTTAGATATATAACTGTTATGACTTGTTAGTACTAGATTATACCAAAATAAGACAACTTATCCAATAATCAAAATTGCAATATATGAATTCCGTTCATATTGAAGACTGAAGGTTAAATTTTTCTCCTCACTGAGCAAGCTCTGAGAGTGGTGCATGAAACAGTTTAATCATTTAGAACTCATGTATTGGGCAAGATATGATATATTATAGGATAATATAATTTTCACAAACTTACCATTCCTTTATTATGGACCCAGTATTGAATAGGCTATTCAACACTGGTTGCTGTCCATACCGGAAAATTTATAATATTAATAGTGCGAACGAGTATATATTTATACTCTTTATTGTGAGCGAAAATGGTTGCGGCTGCAGTCTCATATCCGCAGCTTTGAAGGGCCTTGAAGCCTGAACATCTCCGTACAGGTGATACAGACGGGTAAGGTCATATTAGGGTTTTCATCGACACTGAGAGAGATCTTATTGGATATGGGTCAAGCAGACTCGAGGGAATATAGATAGCGGATATAGTTGGTTGGCAGTATGTCCATAGTGAATGAGCATTTTGGTAAGATCTCGATGAATATATACCCTTTTTGAAAGGATTAGATTTGATAATTCTTTAAGAGGGCTCGTACTGCTCACACTAAGTCAAAGGCCGTAGAGAGACACCTCCGGCTATGCCTACGGTGTGTAACATGATTCAATGGAATATATTAAAAATAATAATAAAAGATATAAAACTATATACTAAACTCTTAAATTCCTTTATTATTTAAATAATTGGCTTCCTACCGTTATAATCGTGTATTGTCATTAATTGCTCTGTTGAGGAAGATGGTTTAGACCCATTCGTTTAGAAGGGCTTGTCGGATTCGGGGGTGGTATCAACCCAGTAAGAACCGAGAACGGGGATCTTTTGGAGAATATCACGTTGAGTACGGGGGATACCTTCAATGAGGAAGATGGCACCAATAAGGGAACCAACTCCCCAGTAAGTGAGAGCGGGGGACCATCTTAAAGTGGAAGCGATAGAGTAACCACCGAAGTGGGGGATGGCCTTGTAGGAGGGACCCTTGGAGTACTATAAGTGGGTTAGTAACATAGTCGATCGAAGAAAAATATTATATATATCACCCTTAAAAGGCGTTAAATGCATAGACACTATAACATACGTTAACGGAAGACATTTGCGATGGCTGTGAGCGGAAAATCAATCGATGATATGAAACGAGTTAAGGTCGGAAAGCCGGCGAGAGAAAACCCAGCGAAAAGTGCCGGCGCGTCGGAGGTTGGGATCGCATGGCCCTGGCCAATCAGCATGCGCGAATTAAATCGTCACCTACATTTGTACTTTATGTAAAATATATATTCCCTGTATATATATTCTTCTGCTTATTATTATATCAGATTAACTATTTATATATATATACTAGTAAGTAAAATAGATCAAATTATTAATATTTCACTCAAGCCTCGCACCAATCTAAATCATCACCATTATCCGTCCCATCCACAAAGGGATCCGCCGGAACGATACTAGGAGTAGTACCGGAGCCATTAATCGATTGACCTAATTGAACCTCACTGGCATCCTGATCAAAGACTACATAGGCTGATCGGAAGAATGGAGTACCTAAACTAATATGAGTTTCACCAGTCCCAATCACATCTAATGCTAAACGGCAATATCCGCCCAAAACGGGCAATAAGAAATTTGAACCATTAACGCTAATGCTATTACCATTACCAAAATTAAAAGAAAAATTTAAATTATCACCCGCCGTACATTTCGCTGAAACGTAACCTATACTTTCACGGTACTCAGCATTAAGCTTAGCCTTGATCGTGTTATAGGTCGAGGAGTCTACATAAGAAAAAGTGGATCCAGTATCCAAGAGTGCCACGTAAGAAGTATTCTGAGGTGTAATATATTCATCATTCAATTTAATTGAATCCATCTTAACCGAATAAGTAATGGGTTTACCGGCGGCTTCAGCGTATTTACCGTCCTTTACCAGTGGAAGTGTAAATAAATTACCCTTAATCTTACTATAATCGATCCCACCGAAAATTACATGGCCATCACCACCAGTTAAACTATTAAGCCAGTAAGAAAATAATGTGCGTGAGATATACCCCTGTTCCTTAAATAAACTAGGTACATTAGCATAAGTCCATTCACCTTTCACAGCCGTACTAGAGTATTCGGGGAATCCTAATCCCATGTACTGAGGCGAATTGCCCGGTGCAGTCGTAACAACGGCAAAGGGAACATCACTAAGAGTAGTAGTACCGAACCCAATTTGGTCGGAACCAAAATACCCATTTACTGAGGTACCATCGAAGTAGTCTAATGAAAATAATTCTCCTTTAGAATTATTTTTAAATGAAGAAGAAAGAGTGGGATCAAAAAAAAGGTTATTTTCACAACCACCTTGACGACAAGAGTTGGTATCACCATTGAAAACCCAAGTATCAGAAGAACCAGTATCTACAAATACTAGATTATTGGACTTTTTACTACCGAACGGTAAAATAAAGTACCCGCCCTCAATGTAGTTGTACAGGGTGACTTCAATGTACCCATTGCTGTCTCTTTTATTCAGTGATAGAGATATGTCCAAGGGTAAGGCTACCGTCGAGCCAAATAGCGAAGCAGCTAACGTTAAACGAGTGTAATTGATTTTCATATTGAAGAATATAATTAGTTGTAGAAAATGGAGGGAGAAAAACAATTGGCTCATAAGAGATGTACATCCTTATATATATATCTTTTATTTTTACTACTTATTTTTGGTCCCCTTATCATTTGTAGCTGCACCCTCAAGTTCAAACAAAACCAATAAAAACAGCCTCAAAAAATGAAGAAATCAATTAGCCATTCTAACAAATTATATCACACTAAAATACAGGGCCACTGAGTGCCACAAATTTCACTATCGAGAAGGCTTCTTTCTTAATGCCCCCGACTTCTGAGCATCCATTGTTTGACCCCGATCCGGTTATGATTAGTATCCACCGCCGCACAGGACACGGCGCATGGCCATTATTATAGTAGATTCCAGATCGGACGTCAACAATGGGCCAAGTAACTTGATTTGAAAAGGAGATGTGCACACAATAAACCTTTTATTTAACTGATAATTTTATCTAAAAATGTGAAACGAGAATGAGCTCCGTTTGGCGCACTTGGGACAATTCGTCTCTCAACACGGAGCAAGATACAATCTGAACGACAAACGAGAGCGGCTGGTCGACAGAACCTGAAACTTCGCGGTATCTACTCTCAACTCATTCTTTCGAATACCTTAAATAGATTTTTTCCCCTAAACCCTTCGTACATACGTCTTTCACTCTATACTCCTGTTCTGGCCCCGTTTAAACTGATCCAAATGATATCAAAACCCAACAGCACGTGATTATTACAAACTCCCAATTCATTTTTTCATTTTTTCGTTTTTTTTCGTTTTTTCGTTTTATATTTTTTCGTTTTTCATTTTTTCGTTTTCCCTTCATCAGCAATTTTTTTCTAGCACATCTTTACTCCGATTCGAAGTGTATTGATATTCAATTAGTTTTTTTTCAATCCAGCATCTCCATTTTCACAACTTAAAATGGCTACTCGTACTCAAGTATGTATTGACATTATTATGATAGGGTTCTTGTCCTCTTTAAACCGTTATCAATTAACTGTATCACTAACTTTTTCTTTGCGATTCTTTTTTTTCGTTTTTTTCGTTTTTTATTTTACATAGTTCGAAAACTCTAACGAAGTTGGTGTCTTCTCCAAACTTACAAATTCATATGCCCTTGTCGCCGTTGGTGGTTCAGAAAACTTCTACAGTACTTTCGAAGCCGAACTTGGTGATGTCATCCCTATCTGTCACGCTACCATTGCTGGTACCAGAATTGTCGGTAGAATGACCGCCGGTAACAGAAGAGGTTTACTCGTTCCTACCCAAACTACTGATCAAGAACTTCAACATCTAAGAAATTCCCTTCCCGATACCGTTAAGATTCAAAGAATTGAAGAAAGATTATCCGCTTTAGGTAATATTATCTGTTGTAATGATTACGTCGCCCTTGTTCACCCCGATATTGAACGTGAAACTGAAGAACTTATCGCTGATACCTTAGGTGTTGAAGTTTTCAGACAAACCGTTGCTGGTAACGTTTTAGTTGGCAGTTACTGTGCCCTTTCTAACCAAGGTGGTATTGTTCACCCCCAAACTTCGGTTCAAGATCAAGATGAATTATCCTCATTATTACAAGTTCCTTTAGTCGCTGGTTCCATTAATCGTGGTTCTTCCGTTGTTGGTGCCGGTTTAGTCGTTAACGATTGGTTAGCCGTTACTGGACTTGATACTACTGCCCCTGAATTAAGTGTGGTTGAAAGTATATTCAGACTCCAAGATGCTCAACCGGAACAAATCTCCGGTTCCCTTAGAGATACTCTTATTGAAACCTACAGTTAGATTATTTGACTACCTCGGCCCAATAAAAGAGAGAAAAAAAAAGAAAAAAGAGAAATTGTTACTAGAATGTATTTGGTAGAGATTATGAATTATGAGGAAGAGGGGGAATTTTTCTCTCTCCTCGGTTCCTATTCCCTATAATGTTTTTTCTTTAATCATTTATTTGGTTTTTTTGTTTTAGTAATTTTGTTTGTAAATTAGTCTTTGAAATATATTCGTCCCGCTTCTGCTTAATCAGTTTTTCACAACCCTTCGAGCGTACAACCCTGCGAGCTTAACGAGTAGGGTTATTAATTCAACCAAACCCACGGTTTACTTTACCAACTACACATTTCCTATAGTTAAGATGCACCTATGGTTTCTTTCAAAAACCCGCTTAATCAGATTTATCTTATAAGCTACAGCTTTCCCAATTTTATCAAGTGTTTTATTGCATTATATATATATAAGTAGAGAAAAGGGATATTAAAAGAAAATAATAAGAGTCAAAATTGTGTCTAATGAACAGTTGTAAAACCAAGACAAAAAAATAAAAACGAGCCAAGAAAAAAAACTCAAAAATAAATAAAAAATTAATAAAATAAAAAAGCGTACCAATTAAAATATTAACAAAACAACAAAGAAGTGATATGGTGAAGTACCTTCTTGCCAGTCTTTTTTTGTATTGTTTTTATGCGACGTATCTTAAGAAACACCAATCAAGACTCAGTTAGCGCCTGCAAATAAATATTATCATCAACTTCTGGATTTTCCTCAGCCCCTATTTTGAATACATCTTGCTCAATAAATGTCGAAGGGTCAGCATTGGGTAGCTGCCCATACTCTGACGAGTTTGTCGGCGTCGTTGTCTGCGTTGTTATTGTTGCTGTTGTTGTTGTTGTTGTTGTTGTTGTTGTTGTTGCTACTTCGAGAGACCTACCTGAAGTTACTTCCACTGATGCTAGTGGCTGAGAATCATCTTCAGATTTTGGTTTCGTTGATACGGCAGTTATCGCTCCCAGGTCAGTCTTTTGCGAACTTTTAGGTGGTCTTCCTCTCTTTCGAGGTGAAGGTCGTTCTTTTCCGGGGACCTCAATACCACCACAACAAATCATTCTCATTCGATGTCTAGTAAGTGCATCTTGTCTCGCAAATCGTTTACCACATGGGCATTCATGATGTTTATCGACTTCATGAATTCTTAAGTGACGTTTTAAATCATGATGACGTACAAATCTTGCATCACATATATCACATTTGAATGGTCTATCAGATAAATGAGTTCTAATATGTGAACGAATATTATATCTTCGACCAAAATGTTTACCACATTCTGGAAATAAACATTCAAATTTCCCTTGTTCATCCGGACCATTCATGTACATATCAATTTGAGCTAATGATAAAATACTAGTCAAATCATCCTCATCACCCTCTTCATTCAGATAATCATAATGATAATGACCTGATTCTAATCTTGCTTCACTAGTACCTTGATAATCTTCTTCATAACCCTGCTCTACCTTTACCGGTAATTGTTGAAACGTCGCTATTTCTGGCTGATAAGATTGAGGCAGTGGGGGTTTACCATCGGCAAGAGAATTAGCAACGGCGTCTTGCCATGAAATGCCTAGACCATAAACCATGCCATGGGTATCTCGAGGGTTAATAGCACCCTTATTATCCCCAGGAAGTTCAACGGCATTCATAATGGGCGTATTACCATCGATTGACGGCAAAATAAAACCATTGTTGAATGTAGTGGACGGGCACAATTCATTAGGAAGACAACCATTGCTTCGTTTAAGGGGAGAAAGAAATTCGTCCTGATTATCATTATGGTTGTTAGCATATAAAACCTTACGGATAGGACTACTGTTTCTCTTCCGAGGAGATCCAAGGGTACTATTGGGGTTACTTCTCTTTTGAGGCGATACAAATCCACCACTGCCACCTCCATTAGAATATTCACCAACAGACTTTTTCTGAGGTGACATAAATTCATTCTGATTAATTACTCTTCTTTGAGGGCTTCTTTGAGGGGAAATAAAATTATCATTGAGATATTGTCCCTGAGATGGAGCCTGTCCCTTTTGAGGTGAAAGGAAATCATCTTGTGTATCAGCCAACCCTCTACTGAGAACGAGATGATCACTATCCATAGTTGGATGTTTCTTAGTGTAAAGATCAGAATTTCCGTAATTTAATATCGGAAATTTTTCCTGATTAGCAAACCCGGTAGGTGAATAATCTGATCCCTGAACCGGAGAATAAAGTGTCTCATTAGCTGAGAAATACGCATCAACTTCAGATTCTGAGATAATTCCTGAATTTAACATATCCATGCTTTGATAAAAATTAGGTGAATCGGGGACATCATGTCTTTTCAATGTCATATCAGGACTATATTGTCCAGCGGCACCACCCATACCCATATCCACACCAACAAATGTTGATGCTGTCGATAATGATAGCTTATCAGCCATAGAAGAAACTATATTTTCGGATAAACCTCTATATCCATGAGATGGCGATGGTGGTGGAATGAAAATTTTGGATGATACTGGGTTCTTTTCGTTTAATAATGATGAGGAACTAATATTGTTCCAAGGGATGGTCATTCCATCTCGGGTTGGAGATGTATCTGGGTCCATAGTCCTGGAAAATTTAGCTAATGAATATGGTGAAATTGTATTAACAACCATTTGAGGATATACAAGTTGTGTATTATGATGAGGCGTTGATGGAATATGAAACATCGGGGCCCTGATACCAGATGAAACTTCATGAGCTGGCGAAGTACTGAATGGTATGGCCGATGATAACACTTTATGATTATCAAATGGCATTGGTGCCATCTCATTATAAGGAATTTCTAACTCATCAAGTTCCGCTAAACTAGTTGAGTTGATGTCCATATCATGGTTGTTGGTTGGCAAATAAATATTATCCGAGTCGGTTTCAGTTGCATAGTGCATTAAATATGATTCAAATTCGTCACTATGAGCTGCGGACGGAGGAGCTGTTCCGACCCCCCCAGAATTCCGATGAGCTTGCACGTTCTGTTGTTTATGGCTTTTGGTTTCAACGGGGCCTATTGTAAACCAACCTTGACTAGCAGGTGATCCTGAAGTCATTGTGAAAGAGGTGTTTTTTTAAGTTATGAAGCAATTCGGATTTGAATATGAATTAACTGTATATGAAATGATAGAACTAGCTATCAATTTGCCTATGAGCACCCTGACGAAAAGACCTGGTTTCGGGGTGACCAGAGCGTCGAGATTTCCAACGATGAAAAAAGAGGGTGCTTGTCCTATTTCTCTAGACAATCACGTAAAGACAACGAAGAAACTGAAAAAAGACGGTAGATTATGTAGCAGAAAAAAGGGTCAGCGCTCTAATTGTCAAAGTGTAGCCGAGCAAACCGAGTCGACGAAAACACTGCGTTCAATGACAGGAAGACGCGTAAACAAGACACGACGTTCACGCGGTTGGCCTATTTGTTGACGTCCCGTTTCGGGAAAATCCAAATAAATCATAATGAGATCTTGCGCGCCGCACGAACGCGCGCGTCACGAAATGATTATGGGAGCGGCGCGCTTGCTCTTTTCCATTTCAATTTATAAACAATTCAGCGATTAATATCGTTATTTTATTTACAAAAAAGGCATAGGGTAGCTTAGATTGTTATGAAAAGACTTATATAATGTTATTTCGCTTATATGGACTAGATATTAAAGTTGAAGTTTACTAATTGTCATCTGGTAACGGGGTCCAGGTAAAACAGGCCGTGTGATTTTAAGATTATCAATAAAAATTGCTCGGTCTACATTAACATTATCTTCATTAACTATATGCTTTAGCTAGAAAAAAAGGAAACCGGAGTTTTCTCAATGGTTACATATATTCGTAAACAACCTATCCCTGATATCCCGACAGATCAAACCATTTAATTGCTCAGTACTAACTTTTATCGTTTCGTTGACAATTTTACTGAAATTATGAACATTATTATCGATATACCTTTCACCAACGGTAGGAGTACTAGCTTGAGACTCTAATCTTAGTTTCTTTGAGGGACTCCTACTTGCGCCTGCCATTTCTGATTTTAATTTGGCCGAAGTTGTATCAATTGGAGACTTCGAAAATTTAAATAACTGAGTTTTATCAGCCACATCTAAAATCTGCGAAGATGAATAGGCGTAATTAAGTAATAGAGGTGACTGTGATAATGTGAAAACCCAGTATTTATTCCATAAAATTTCAAGCATTTTGGCGTCCAGACTAGATTTAAAATAACTGACTTCTAAGGGATAGTAACGATTAGCATGAACCCCGAAATCATCAATCTTGGATAATGGGATACTCTGACTACTATCTTTTCCCGATTCCTGAGGAACATAGCCTTCAGGGTATGCTCTAAATGCTCCAATCTCTACCTTACCAGCTGAAATAGTTCTATTTGGATCGATGACGATAGCCAAAAATGGATCCTGGAATTGTTGGTTTTGACTTTGTGTATTAACGTCAATCCCAGATAACCAACACCCATAACCAGGATGAGAATGATACCAACCAATTATATTTTCCATTCTTCCAACGGCATTTAAGCCATCTAAATATTGGACCATAAACTCGTAAGCTTCGCCAAGGGCATTTACCCTGGTTTCCGTACCCTCAACCGGCAGCGGGTAAGCGTCCATCACCACAAAGGTATCGTCGGCAATTTTACCCGTCATCATACCCATAACTTCAATCGAACCCCCCGATCTAGCATGAATGGTCATCTTCAATAATGCAATTGATGATATCTGAACATGTTTAAAATGATGCGGATTAGAGCGCCAGGGCTTAGCTGCTATTATCGCCTTTTGTTCAACTGCGTCATATTGATAGATACTATCTCTTTTACTTAAATCTTCGTCTAAGTTCATGACATCATTTTCGATTTCGAAGGTTCGCTGCGATGTTGACATTGAGATGGATGCTGTTTGAGATGTCGTCGGCGATGCGTCATACATGGTTCAAATTATATCCACGAACCACAAAATTATCACAGGTATTTAATGATGTGTGTATAATGTGTATCGAATTGATACTGTTGGTTCTAATTATACTGGATAGTTGCGTGTTCAGTATAATCACTGAATGAGTGTAAACTACTTCTCAGCGAGGGCAAAAAATGTGGGCTTTCGTTATCTAATGCAAACATGAGCGCAGGGTAATGAACGATACGGGCCCACAAAACAAAAATTCACAAATACTCATCTTCTTCTTACGGCCCGAGTTGGTGATTTTGAGATTCTAATATAATGAATACTCATATTTCAACATTACGGCTTCTTTGAATACGAAAATAGCAGCTACAGTTATCATATGTACTGCAAATCGACCTGAAACACCATTCTATCGATAAGCAAAAACAAAAGGCAGAACACCCTGCTCTTTTCCTGCTAAAGTTCACATTCGAACAGAAAAACAACTTTCTTCTTAACTTGACGTTTTGACAATTCTAGAGTATGGGGGTTCAAAATCTTTCCGTCTGGGACGCCTTCAGAGGCTTATTCTCGACAAGTAGTACTGAAAGAGTCAAAGTGAGAAAGACCAAGTCAAACCCACAAAAGTATCCACGATCCTTGACTATTGTTCAAAAGTTTAGGGAAAAATCAAACAATGAAATACATTATTTGGCAAAATACCAATTACCAGGGTTAATTGTTCAATTGGATAACCAGGTTAAGATATTAAGGAAATTGCGACTTGGTAGTAAGCCTCAAACCGAGAATAGTCTACAATACGATACTAATTGGCTAGAAACTAAACTTAACCCATCGCAACCTTCTATTTCAGATAGTAAGCAAAATCTCATTGTGGAAACCAAAGCCGATCAAATTTCCGACAAATACAACAACCTCGGTAGTACATTTGCTGCTCTTGAGGGTCACGATATAAGTAACTCAATTGATGAAAGCTATGAAAAGACTAAGGAATGGTGTGAAGCGTTATTAGATATGTTAGTGAGTCTCAAATTATATTTAGCTCTTAAGGTACCTGAGTAAGTATTTGTTTATCGATTTTGTCTTCGTTTATATCTAACAATATTTTCAGAGTGAATTTAAGGATCCAGGAAAAATACGAAGCGAGTGAACGTAATTTAGAATCGGGCACAAGTATGTTCTTTTTATTACATTTTTCGATTTATTGAATAAAGCTGACTAAAGAAAAATCAATAGGCCAGGTTGATTTAGACTTGTATGTTTTACGCTTACCCAAACAAGTTCTCGTATTGAAAGAGGAACTAAAGAAGAATCTAAACAGTGCATTGGAGGATGGAAGTCAACTAAAGCGTAATAATAATACATCAAAACATGCTTCGATAATGTTGGGAATAAAGAATAACGACGATAGCCTTATAATAATTAGAACAATGAAGGAGTTGAGAGCCATAGCAGTAGTTTTACTGGAAAGTTTATTAGGGCATTTGACGCTAGATATTAGGAATTAGTTACAATAACTAATTATCATTTATATTAATCATTTGTTATAGTTTTAAGTATGAAAATGAGCTATAGAGTTTTTTGTTTTAAGTTCCTAGGGTTCTCTTTGATCTAATACACATGTGATAATAATATAAATATGTATAATTTCACTTCTTTGCAGTCTTTTCTTTTTTCAATTGATTCTTTTAATATGGCCTTCCAGTGACTAGGTCCCCAGTCACTATTTTTTTTTTTTGCTTCCTTCACCATCTACTATTATTGAGCTCTCTAAATAATTATCGTTTTGCCTTCCCGCAGAAGCGAAGACAACATCTAAACACTTGAAAGAGCCCTCTAACGGATGATCGGAAAAGTCTTGCGCATTCAATTTCGAGCCTTGCCCTGCCTTAGAAAGAGATTGCAAAAGTGGTCCCTTCTGATGACTCGATTGAAAAATTGCTGCCATGGCGTACAAAGGTGCTTCAACTTCTCGAAATAACTCTGTACTTGTCGTGGTGGTATCCGATGAAATTTCTTGAGAGAGAGCATCATTTATATTGCTCATTGAAATAAACCCCGTTTTGTTTAGAATCGAGAGACTAGAATTATTGTTAGTGTTGGTAGAAATACTTACCATTATCGGGACCTCTGAAGGTGATTATGGAATAGGATTCAGATTTATTTCATTAATATTGAGCTCCCCGACACTAGTTGAAGATGGTGAAGTTGTGGATGTGGATGGAGTGGGTGAAGTGGGTGAAGATAATGAAGTGGGCGAAGATAATGAAGTGGATGAAGTTTGAGTTTCTCTCCGAGGAGTAACAACAGGGGATGAAGAACGAGCAGGTTTGTTTCTGATAAAGCGAGAAGCTTTAACATTGGTATCAGTATTAGCTCTGATCTTTCTTGAGGTACTTCGAAAAAACAATCTTTCAAAGATGTTAGTTTCTTGCGATCTCAAAGAAACTGAAGGGGGTCTAATCACAGAGGGGGTAGCCACAAGGGGGAGAAGAACGAGACGGTTTATTTCTCGTAAAACGAGAAGTTTTAACATTAACACCAGTACTAGTTCTGGACTCTCTTGGGGAACTTTCAGACAATCTATCAAAGGCGTTGGAGACAGTTGATCTCAAAGCAGTTGTAAGCTTATGCCTTTCTCTTGGCTCCTCTACAGTAGATGTTTGTTCATAAACAGAATTAACGGGACTAAAAGACTCTATTGAGGGTGATTGCATCAAATTAGATTCCTGGTCAACAAGTTTAGATTTTTTGATAATTTTTAATGGATCTGTCTGTGCGAATCTTCGATAAAACTCGTTTTTATTGTAAGGGCACTCATTACTTAATAAAATTTCTTCACGAGAATAAAGATCAATTGCAGATTTAATAGTAGATTCAATTCTTAAAAGATTTTCTGAACTGAAATCGCCACACTTCGATAAATTCCCATCTTCAAGAGCCCTCATAATTATTCTGAAAACTTCCTTGGGATCAATTGCAATGAAGGGGAAAATTTCTTGGTGAATAACAGTAATTTTCCTGAAAATCTCAATAATCATTATATAAAAAAAGACAAGAACTTTTTGTTCTCCTAGGCTTGTACAACCAGATTGGAGGCGGTATTCAGAAGGGGTCCTGACAGCCGATTTGTGCCTTGGAGGTAGCTTGCGAGTTAAAATTGAAAACGACTCATTGTCAAAGATTGGATTAGAAACGAGATTACAAACAACCCAAAGGAAATTTTCAAATGAGCGGCCTAAATAAGCTATGAGAGAGATGGGGAGGATATTCCACATTGTGTTCAAGGTGACCAGAGCCTTCTTTAACTCACAGTCAAATAGAGCGCGGCATTGGTTATCGTCAAGGTCAGCTAAATCCTCCTCATTGAATTGACGAGGAAGCTTATTACCAGTGGTGGCATAGGTAAAATGGTTAAGAAGAATGTCTGACATTGTTAAGAGAGAGGTTTTTGCTTTTAATGAATAATACAAAGTGCTAGGTATGATTGACTAATATAAAAATTTAAAAGTATTAATGACGAAAAACGCAGTTTTAAAATTACATCAAATTACTAAATATATGGATTTTAGTTTTCGCATTGAATACCAAAATGAAGCTACAAAGTCAGGCATAGATACTGTTAATCTAATGGAAATGCACTAGCTGCACGATTGAAACTCTACAAAAATCAAAAGTGGCGGGTCAGCATTAAACTGGAAATGAATTTTTAAGTAAAGAGGTAGATGATACACTGTCAGAATTTCCACATTGAACGAAGATAGTGGGCCTCGCTCAAAAGTATTGAACTTGCATTACAACAATGTATATGGAAATGGATATACGCATTCATAAAGTAAAACGAAACAAAAAAATCAAAATCGGCTGGTGTCAACAGCATTAAACTTGAGATTTTTTTCTTTTCAAAATCAAATCTGATTCTAGTGGATTATATATCATATACAATCTGAAAGAATAGAAGTATTGGTTGAATTGATTAACTTGAAAACGAAGATACAAAGTCGCTGATGGGAAGCATCATGTAGAGTACATCCGGGGTACCGGCTGATACACATTCACGTACTATGAGAATTACATTAATGATAGATAGATATAGCATTAAATATAAAATAAGAAAGTGTTATGCTAGTGTTCATCGTGGTTTATACGAATTTGAATTAAGATGGTGATATTTTGAGCCAAGATGATCGCCTGAAGGAATTGGGTGAAAATTCGAACCAGAAATTAGCAATAAGCTCTTGTATATATAAAATTATGTTAACTATCCTTTGTTTATAATAATAAATATGTAAATTGAATTCAAGTATATTAGCCACGTGTGCGAATGTGTGAGTGTGCGAAATGTGATCCGTCAGCACGTAGAGGAATTGCTCCCGGAAAGGACTATAAAATGAGTATAATCTACCTTCGCCGTTTTTCTTCTGGCTTTCACAACTCAAGCTTCGTTTATTTTTGGTTTCTTTCTCCGAAAGTTAGCTCCAATTTATACTAGCTAAACATTGAACGCATCTCTCTTGATTCATTGGTCCAAAGCAGTATTTCTGTCTTTCGTAAGTTTCTTCGTTGTATGGGGGTTCCCACGTACAACATTGGTAATGTCATGCTCCCGATCCCCAGGCATAATTTATTACATTGTTCACCTTTGATTATATGACCCCTATCATAAATTTCAGTATACAATTGCTAATGGTCTTACTTTATGTTTTACATTGTTCTAACTCATGTTATTTTAAAAGTAGTCGACATCCAGTTAGAAATTTATTCAGTAAATTAAATCGACGCGCCTCAGCCAACTGGCAAATTCCCTATTGTTAAACTTTCAGAATAATATTTTATCCCTTCTATAATTTACACGATGATTCCCCTCTTAAAAAATCGTGGGCTCAATTTCCTCTCGCTTGATTCTGGTCCTTCCAACCCCATGAGGGCCCTTTCAGATAATGGGTCTGATCTCATCTCGCTCGATTCTAATTCTGAAGACAACGATACCATTGTATCACTTCAAAATATTAACGGTGAGTTATCCATGATTTTAAATCATTTATTCATAACTCTTAAACTAATATTCTCTTTTCTTTTTCTTTTTTTTTAAAGAATACTCCAATACTTCTGATGATCGATTGGATCTGTTCGACTACGAAGATGGTGACACTGAGTTCGTGGAAAACAATTTCATGGTCCAAGCTAACGCTTTATTTGATGAGATGTTAAGGGGTGGGGCAAGCGATAGCCCAGATCGGACCCCAATTAGAGTAAATGATCCCGGTAGCGTTGTAACTGAAGATCCTGGTAATAATGCCGGCATTATCACAATTAAGTTGGAGAATCCTTCCCCGGCGAATATCGCTGAATCCGTTGATGAAAAAAATCAAGATTCAAAGATATCGAAAGTAGTTAATTCTGATGATGAATTACCCCCGGGTCAGAGTGAAGATAGTATGATAGAACGTCATCGGCCTTCTGCTTGTATTTTCGTTGCCAGTTTATCGGCTCATCTCAGTGATGAACGGTTACGTTCTTCAATTATAAATCAATTCAAACACGTGAGTTTTTATTTTATTTTGAATGGAAATCCTTAATATATTTGATTTACTAATACCTCATGAATTACTATAGTATGGTAAAATCCTTTTAGTCAAAGTGCTACGTGACAGACTCAATCGACCATATGCATTTGTCCAATACGGTAACGATGAAGATGCTAAACGGGCATTGAATAATGCTCAGAATATTACCCTCAATGGTCGATTTCTTCGATGTGAGCCGGCCAGGGTTAATAGAACCCTATTCATTTTCCCGGAAGATTTAACAATGGAAAAATCGGTAAGTTAATCAATTGTAGTAGTTACGTCATTTTTTATTAACGATAGATAGGATATTGAAACCTTTTTAGCCGATTTTGGTGAAATTGAGGAACTTTTACCGGCTGATGTTCCACTTCCTAATTCGCTGCAGGGATCTCGAAAGTGTTGGGTTGTTAAATTTGTGTTTCGCGATGATGCGATAAATGCGTATTCAGTAAGTTTAATCGTTGTTTAAATGATGGAATTGAAGAGTATTAATACTAACTGTTTAACTTTTTTATATAGAAATTCAAAATTTCTTCGGTAAGTGTTTTTAGAAAAAAATAGTGTTTCCCTTGCATAAATCTAATCTAACGAATAATAGGTACACCAAGTTGAATGGGCCCAAAATTTAGACAATGTTCGCAATATTGAGATGGAAACTGATAATCATTCGCTTTTCATCAGGCATTTAGATGAAGATACAAATTTACAAGAGCTAGAGGAAAGGTTTGGTAAATATGGCAAAATTTCATGTAGTAACATAGTGGTGAGACGTAGAAGAGAAATCGATGGTGAGTACTTCAGTTAGGTAAATTAAAAAAAGATTATTACTAACATTTCAGGAAAATTACGAAATCAATCATTTGCATTTTTGACTTATCAAGACCAAGATTCAGCGACTCTAGCTGTAACTCAAGAGGTAGATTATTTTTTTATTTTTTTTTTATTTTGAACCATTAATTTTATTTTTTAACAAGATTTCTCTAACTCATTGATATACAGAATTACAACAGTTTCAATGGTGAAATTATTTCCGTACAACTCAAGTCCGTAAAAAAAGAAATTAAAACTGATGATTTGAAATTACAATTGGCACCCCCCCCCGCGACTACTGATCATAGTATTGTAGTTCGAGGTTACCATCCTCGTTATTATAGCAGTTTTCCAAATAACTTCGGTAATATTCATCCGGCAAAGTTTGACTCTGGGTTTAAAAATGGTGAATCAAATGGGTTTAATAGATATCATAATTCGAATACTGGATCAGCTTACAATATACACGAAAGGAAGCAACGACAATATGTGAGTTTTCTTTTTTATAAATAATTTACTATTAATGCCATTTACTAATATTTCTTCTCAATTGATATAGCTACGTCAATCTCGATCGGAATCATGGAATAGCGGCGGTAATCGTGAGTTCAAAGGATCCTTTGAACCGCATCAATCAGTACTTTCCATGAATCTATCAGGTGTTGATTCGAATGAGGTCGTTAAACCTAAAAGGAAATCCTATACATGGTCCGCATCCAGTGGTCAAAACTTTAAGCCAAGATCATTATCTCAGGGTCAATATGGTAATAATCGAGGCCGATCTGAACTGGACGCAGGCAGTAATGGTAGTTATTCCAATCAATATGGTAATAATCGAGGCCGATATGAAACGGATGAGGGTAATAGTAATGGTTATTCCAATCAATCAAAACTGTCGATGGGATCGCTTAAAAAGAATTTTGGTAATTTGATGAAACCTAATACTAGGGTTAGTTTTAATCCTCGCGCTAAAAGGGATGATACCCCAGATCAATTAATGGAAAAGAGTAAAGGCAAGTATCCCTACCGACCTAAACGAGAATTTCATCCTGTGATCGAAAATGCTGTTGATGAAAATAGGAATCATTGAGGGGATTGTTTCATCAAGAGGATTTGTTTTTTTATTTCACGAGGCATTTTATTTATTTCATTTATTTTATTCATTCTATTCCTATTTCTTCCTTTCCTATTTTATTTTAGGCTTTTTATTTTGTTTCGCCCTTCTTAGCTTTGTTGTGGTTTGTAGGTTTTTTTATAAATAAATTATTGTATCGTTATTTACCTTCTGGTGTAAAACCCTCATGTCTTGTCCACATTCTGAGATATTGTGCTATAATTAGACTATGCAGGTACGATAATATATGTGGGTGGATCGCGATAATTTGTGTTACCATATTGCCAGAATTATGATGCTAATATGATGCAATTGGATATCGTTGTGAGTAGAAGGGCGTGAAGTAAGATTGTTACCTTGTCATATACGATGAAATGGATAAGTGGCCTACGTTATAGTGCAGAAGTGAAACAAGATCATTTATAGGCGCTAAAGCACCTAATTATGAATATAAAGGCTCTCGAAGACAAAGGATCATAATGATCTGACTCGGATGACGTCAGATCGCTGCCGATCGCGCAATAAAACGCGCGATGTCCGGCAGCGCTATGTTTCGTTACGGCTACAGAGACGAAAATACGATTGCTCAGATGGCCGAGAGCAATGAGTCTCAGGCTGATTGAAATCGTGTCTCGTGATGGGTCTGGAATGATCCATCTGATTCCACCGCTGGCGTTCAGAATCTATAAATTGAGGGCAATTCCGCGGCATCTAGTTTAATTTTTTCTTCCCTTCACACAATCTCACATATTAACCCATTCCCCACTCCAAATCTTATTATACACAATGTCCGACGCAGGTAGAAAGAACCTTTCCGATTCCATCAAGAAAACTGTTGAGCTCGACTCCCAAAAAGTTAGGTGAAACCGTCACCTCCGCTGTTGACAGTGCCGCCTCCTTCCTTCAAGGTGATGCCAACAAGAACACCTCCCAAAAGCTCGCTAACGATGTTAAGAACGATATCAACAATGCTAAGAAATAAGGTTAGCCGCTAATCTTGCCTAAACTATGACGAAACGGTTGCCTCTTCAGAGATATTGATGCATTCCCCTTATTTATTATCTTTCAAATTTGTTTTATAGTTAAAGTATTTAATTTAAATTAAATTGATTTGATTTCAATCAATCCCTTTCACCTGTAATGTGTATTTTCTCGATCTCCCTCGTCCCAAGCGGCCAGTCCAAGTTCAATCCTAATCATAGTATTCGCATAAGATGCGGCGGTACAACGATTCAAATGTGATGTTTTCAACACCAAAGTTTTAATAGGTCATTTTTTATGAATATTTACTCAAGAATTGGTAACTAACTGTACGAATATGGAATCGTATAGGATAACTCCACGCCTTTAAAATCGCCTTAGTTATTATATTAAGTTTTGTTTAGATGGAAGGTATGATTGACGAAAAATAGACAATCTTGGACGAGGTTAACTGGACGCCATATTGGACTCCTTAAAAGGAGACTAGATCATTTTGCTTATCATTAAGTAGATGATTTAAGATTGATCGATTGAATTATGTCTATACGATTCCAATTGGCCATACTCGAATTGGGTTCATCGTCAAATTAATTTTGAATCTCTCGGCAGTGTGGTTCTAGTTGGATAAGTTACTATGAGAGTTCAGGAGCATGGATGGAACGCCCCAAAACGGAATATCCGGTATCGTAAGTTAAGTCGGTTTCTTCTTTTAGCTGCTGGCTAATCCAGAAATTTAGTTACCCCTGAAGGAACCACAGTCACGGTAGCTTATAGTGAATGATGGTTCCTGACGTGACGTTCTCAAGGTTATATGACGACTCCGATTATCTCGCCAAGTCAAAGTGTGTTGTGATTACTACAGGAAGATGGTATTTTAGAATGATAGACGGGCACAAAAGATAAAATATGCTCTAATGAGCCGACAATCCATTTATTATTCAGTTCATGGAATTCATTTCAATGTTTTTATAATATTTCGAATAACCCCACCTCTACTCCCCAATGACTGATCGATCGTACATGACGCTAAGATTGACCATAGATGATTGGTCATTTCCCCATCCGTTGGGACCGCCGTTTAGCATGTGAAAATAGCGTTTATTATGGGCAATGTCGAAAAGGGGAAAGAACGGCGACTGCATGTGGCCGCGGCGGTGTCTATCCGTAAGGTCATCTCCACCATTAGCTGAACTTTAACCATTCCCTTTTCTTTCCCCAGCCCTTCCCACAAGACTCACCAGCCCAGTGAGATTGATTTTGCAAGCAGCTTTTTTTTTAAAAGTTTTATTGTCTTTTAACTATGCCCGCACCTCATCTCCAGTCCCGACGATCCAGTGTGCGATTATCGCGACCTACCCTTCACCGCGCCGATTCTTCTGGCAAAGAAGATGAATATGAAGTTCCTAGTTGTAATGTGTTCTTGGATAACCTGTAAGTTGTTCTTGAAGGGAGTTTTGAACAAAGCTTATGATTTAGTCTAATTTAACTTTTGGTTTCTCTTTTGATTTCTTTTTTTTTTTCCCCTCCTTATTTTGCTAACTAATTCAGATTACCGGTTGATTATTTCAAACAAGATATTCTACGACTGATCCATGAACTCAAGATCCCTAAATGGCATAAAGTCGATATGTCAATGGCATCCCAAATCATTACCAATAGAATTTCTGGTGCGTTAACTAATGCTGTATACTCGGTTGCCCCACCGCCACAATTAAAGGAATTATTGAAATTTACTGAACCCAATGATAAATATCTTAGTAAAGTGCAAAGGTTACCTGCTAAATTATTATTAAGAGTCTATGGACCCCAAGTGGCTCATTTAATTGATCGTGATACTGAACTTTCAGTATTATCCCGATTAGCGCATAAGAGAATCGGGCCGCGATTATTAGGTACATTTCAAAATGGTAGATTTGAACAATTTTTCAATGCTATAACATTAGGTAAAGATGATTTACGTGATCCTGATACTAGTGGACAAATCGCTAAAAGAATGAGAGAACTGCATGATAATATTAAATTATTACCTGAAGAGAGAGCTAATGGTCCTTGTTCATGGAGTAATTTCGTTAAATGGTCAGTGAGAGCACAAGAAGTATTAGTAACATTAGAATCACGTAATAAGGGGTCCTTTGAACGAATCCTAGGAAGTGATTGGACAACATTTATTAATGCTGCTAATAGTTATCAACAATGGCTTTATAATAAATACGGTGGTGAGAAGGTAATTAATGATAATTTAGTATTTGCTCATAATGATACTCAATACGGTAATTTAATGAGGTTAGAACCTTTACCTGGCTCTCCATTATTAGTACCCAAGAATGAACATAAACAATTAATTGTTATTGATTTTGAATATTCTGGTGCAAACCCCGTTGGTGTTGATATCGCCAATCATTTCTGTGAATGGATGTCAGATTATCATGCTGATGTTGCCCCTCATCATATTCATGAATCTAGATTCCCTAACAAACAAGAACAGCTTAACTTAATTCAACATTACGTCGAACATGGTTATAGTACCTTTGAAGACGAAGAAAAGATGGATAAGGATGTCCGAGATATTTATGAACAATCGACATATTGGCGGCCTATGGTTAATCTTTACTGGTGTATATGGGGTATTGTACAAGCCGTTATTGATAAGGATGAAGATAAACAAGAAAGACAACGTATGGTGGAGGGAAGTAGTAGTGGTTATAAATTTGAGAATGGTGTTGGTGAAGATATCCCCATTGAGGATGAAGAAGATTTATTTGATTATCTGGCTTATTCATCAGAAAAGGCTCAATTGTTTTGGAGTGATTTGATTGCACTTGATTTAGTAGACCCGAATTTATACAAGGGTGAACTTAAATTCGTTGGTGGTAGCAAGGCCAATGCACAATTATAATAGAAAATAATAATAAAACACTGCTTACTACTAATAATAATTTTTTGAAAAAAAAGTGACATGAATTTTTATATTTATATATAGTTAAACATTAAGATTATATAAAGATAGGCGGCTTGTGAAAGTTTGGAGGGAGGGAGGAAAAGAGATGGATATTTTTATGTTATGCTAGGGGGAAATAACTTAGAAAAGGAGCATCTTTCTGGGATCTTCAATGAGTTCCTTAACGGTCTTAAGGAAAGTAACGGCTTCTCTACCATCAAGAAGCCTGTGATCGTAAGTAAGGGCGAGGTACATCATAGGTCTGGCAACAACTTGACCGTTAACGACAACGGCACGTTCCTTGGTACTGTGAAGACCAAGGACAGCGGTTTGGGGCATGTTAATGATGGGGGTACCGTAAAGGGAACCGAAGACACCACCATTAGAGATAGTGAAAGTACCACCGGACATTTCTTCAAGGGTTAACTTACCATCACGGGCCTTAGCACCGAGCTCAGCGATAGCTTGTTCAATTCCCATAATGTCAAGTTGTTCAATGTTACGGACAACGGGGGTAACAAGACCCTTGGGGGTGGCAACGGCAACGGAAAGATCGACGTAATCACGGTAAACAATGGTGTCACCACCGTTGGGGCCTTCAATAGCAGCGTTAACGGCGGGAATATCCTTCATGGCGAGGGCGCAGGCCTTGGAGAAGGCACCCATGAAACCAAGCTTGACACCAGTTTTCTTGAGCATTTCATCCTTATAAAGCTTTCTCATTTCCATGAGGTTAGTCATATCAACTTCATTGAAGGTGGTAAGGGAAGCAGCAGTATTTTGAGATTCCTTAAGACGTTCAGCGATTCTTAATCTCATACGGTTCATCTTAACACGTCTTTCTTCACGGGCACCAGCCTTAACGGGGATGGGTTCAGCGGCGGGGGCGGCCTTGGGGGCATCCTTCTTAGCAGGGGCGGGGGCATCAGCGGCCTTGGGGGCAGCAGCAGCCTTGGGGGCATCAGCAGCAGGGGCAGCAGCATCGGCCTTGGGGGCAGCAGGGGCAGCACCACCGGCGGGGGCATCACCACGTTCAATCTTGAAAAGATCTTGACCAACAACGACGGTATCTTCGGGGCTGGCTAAGAATTCAGTGATAGTACCGGAGAAGGGAGCGTTAACGGCAACGTCAATCTTATCGGTTTCAATGGTAGCGACTTCTTCATCAGCCATAACGAAATCACCAATTTGTTTTTCGAACGAGGTAAGAGTACCTTCAGTGATAGATTCAGCCATATCGGGGACCTTAACAACATCAGCGTAACCTCTAATTTGAGTAAGACCAAAAGGCTTAGTGACGGTGGGGGTAGCAGCCGAACGGGTTAAAATGGAGGAACGGGGGACGGCGAAGGCACGGGCCGAGGCCATACGAAGGCCACCTCTGGAAGAGCGAACGGCGACAGATTGAAGTGATCTCAACATGATGTTTTAATGATTTAATAAATAGTAATTAATACCACAATTAAAAAAATTAACGAAACAAACAAAAGGATATCCAGGGGGGAAACGGGAGATTGGGGGGAAAAAATGTACCGGTTGTCGCCGTGTAGTAAGCTATAAGCTGAATAAGCACTATTTTATAATTGGCCAAGGGTCTGTGTCGGGCGTTTGCGTATACCGAATTATAGTGAATTCGGAACGTCGGCGCAAATTGGGTGCTGTCATTGGTTAGCGTGCGTTGCGGCGTGCGCGGCGAAAGTTGCGGCAATTATTCCAGCCGTGTGGCGGGGATCAATAGCTGCTATGGAGGTATTGTGGCGATTCCCGTGGCGGTGCAGAGCCCGGCATGTCGGGATTTGCCGCGTGAAACTTATCTGAGATATCCCGGCAAATCCCGTACTGTCAGAGGTTTGTCATTGCCGTAGTTTGATGAAAGCGCACTATTATACTGTGTTATTTTGTATATAGCCCACACAGGCAGGCTGTACCGTAAAAATGTAGTTTATAAATATATTGTAATAATTTTTTTTTTAGATCGTGGGTCATTTATAACTAACACCACTATCAAATCTTCAGTTTCTTAACATCACGAACCCCGGGTCCTGCGCTCTCAAATCATTAGGGCGAGAACTACGTGTTTGTTTTCTACAAATATACTAATTTTCAACAAATGAGATCAAAGATTACATTTTAAAACAGAATGCATATAAATGGTTTATCTCATCTCTAATAATCTAATTTGAGATTCCTATTCTCTCACCCTCGGTTGTAGCGCTCATATGCCGTATTGTAACTCATGTTACTATGTCTGTTAGGGCTCATGGCCTGCCATAATTCCTTCCCCCCCCCGCCTTCGATGGAACGTGGAATAGAGTGAATGAGTGAACAAGATAATGACGCTTCCACACATATCACGGCAATCGTTAATGCAGAGCATGTAGTATTTAACTGATGCCGTGTGTATGTGACCCGGTCTCATCTATATTTAACTGTCTAAATAAAGATGCATAATAGTAAAGGCAAGGGAGAGAAAGGTTAACCTAATAAATAAAAAAGTTTCGGTTTAAGCCCTCACGCGCCCTATCAAGATTGTTAAATTTAATCCGACGAAAATGAAAACGCGTTCCCACTGCCCTGCCCATGACGTCAAAGGAATTTTAAACGCGATCTGACAGCCTCATCTGGGTTCCCCATGGCGGGGATGCGTCCGGTATGCAACACGGTGGGGCGCAAATATCCTATTCAGGACCGTTGGGCGGACAAAAGGCATCGCGGGAAGGGCACCGATCGCCGCATCTTACAACCTCGACCCCAATCGCGCCATCTGACAGCAATAAGTTGACCCGAAGATCAGCCTTTTGGGTAATCTTTTTTTAGCCTAGCCGGTTATGGGCATGTTTGTATTGGCATTCATCAGGTATAAGAGGAGTGGTTATAATCTCAATTCTTTTGGTTTCCGTTCCCCAAGCTATCATCTTACAACAACTCACAACTTTCTCTTTTAATATGAAATACTCTACTTTTCTTACCGTCGCTAGCTTTATTGGCCTTGCCGCTGCTGCTCCTACCAAGCGCGATTTTACCACATTTGGTCTCCTTAGTATCATGTCTGGTGACAGTAGCGTACACCAAAAGGGTGTCATTGTCAAGGATGGTGGTCTCTACCTCGGTACCGATGGTAGTGATTTCGTTGGTTCAATTACCTCTGACGGTCACCTCGCTCAACTCGATTCTGAATCTCACATTTACGCCGGTTTAGATGGTGCTTTAACTCTCGTTTCTGAATCCTCAGGTGCTACCACTTGATCTATTGATAATTCTAATTTAAAGCGTGATGGTTCTCAATCCGCTTATGCTTGCCCCCAAGATGGTGGTGATTACAATCTATATTGGGTCACTGACACTAAAAACCAGCCCTGTTCTGATGGTACCGGAATTATCTTACAATCCATTGGCATTACCAATGTCCCCAATGCCACTACCACTAAAGCTCCCAAAGCTACTGCCACTACACTTCCCATCCAATCCAGTGAATCTGAGGCTGAAGTTTGTGTCACCGTTTGGGTTGATGCCCCTGCTGAATCTGCTGAACCTGCCAGGCCCGCTAAATCCGCTGCTAGTGATAACACCGAATTCGGTTTGATCTCTATTCGTTCTGGTTCGTCCGTTCAATACCAAACCGTTAACCTTTACCGTGGTACCCTCTTCCTTGGTCCCACTGGTGGGGAAGACTTTAAGGCTTACATCAAGGACGGTAAGTTAGTATACACCAATAGTGCCAATCAACCCATTTATGGTTACGTTGGTAGTTCTGATGATGAAATTGCCTTCTCAGATAGTATTAGTTCCGGCGCCTCTACTTGGGCCGTCACTGATGAACATTTAACCGTTGATGATAAGCAGGAAGCTATTGCTTGTACCGGTGAACAAACTGGTACTTACCAACTTCATTGGGGTTCATTCACCTGTGATGGTGGTTTAAGTGTTGTTCTTAGAGCTGCTACTCTAAGTAAAGTTTTTGAGTTTAGCGGGAATGAGTGAAGATCACTGAAAACTTATTATTACACTTCATTTTAAATGCTTTTATTTATATATTTATTGCCATTAGGGCTGTTTAGAATAATTTCTAATAAAAATCGATAAAAAAATTGAGCAATCACAATGGCGAAGCGAGCTAATGTGAGTTGATTCTCCATCAATTGATCATACGGTGTGCTTCGCTCATTGTGGGTATGGGCGTTAATTTTTCATCTATTGTTATTCAGGTAGTTTGCTATTATATAAAAGAATGCTTATTGTAGCACCATCACTTCCTCTTTGTTCAGAATTTGCAGGTTATGTACTTGTGTTGGGGGAGAAGTGAGGAATAGAATTATATCAGTGTACTGTTCACTCAAATGGTGACTCAAATGGTCGCTTGATTTTTTATAAACAACTGTTTATATTAACATTTAAAATAATCTATTTAAGTTACGACAAGAAAGGTACTTTTCATTTTAATTCCCTTTAAATAGCGGGGGCAATACCTTCAGTAGGAGTCTTAGTGACTTCAGCGGGCTTGGACTCACCAACACCATTAGCGTTACGGAACATTTGTAAACCGTTTTCACCTTCAATGAATTGACAAGCACGAGCAACACGGTATAAGGAAGTAATGAAATTAGAGTCATCCTTACGGTAATGAGGACCTAAAACCTTCTTAATGGCAACAGTAGCCTTACGGCCATTATAAAAGGGAATACGAGAAACGAAATGATGCATTACGTGAGTTTCAATAATATCATGGAAAATGTGTTGACCAATGAAACCAAAATCACGATCAATGGTAGAAGCGGCACCACGAACGTAATTCCATTGTGAACCATCATAATGGGGCAAAGTAGGATCAGTGTGTTGTAAGTAAGTAATGTGAACTAACCAATGGTTAATACCAAACCAAGGGATAATGTAATGAAGGGTAACAGCGGCCCAACCCCACTTTTGAATAGAAAGGTAAACACCGGTTAAAGTAATAACAATACCAATATCAGAGTAAATAATTTTCCAGAAATCCCTCTTATCGAAAACGGGGGATGAGGGGACGAAATGATTTTGGACCCACTTGGAACGACCGGGGTAGGGTTGACCAGTAACGTTAGTGGTCAAGTATAAAACCCAACCAAAGAGTTGTTGAAGAATAAGGTAGTATAAAGTCATAATGGGAGTTTCTTCCATAAGTTCTTCCCAACCTTGACCGGCTAAGAATTGTTCACGATTACGGGGCTTGAAAACCATATCACGTTGTAAATGGCCAGTGGCCTTGTGATGCTTGGAGTGAGATAATTGCCATGAAAAGTAAGGAACTAAAATGGATGAATGTAAAGCCCAGCCAACGAAATCATTGACTAACTTGATTTCACTGAAGGCACTGTGACCACATTCATGAGCTAAAATCCAAATACCGGTACCGAAAAGACTTTGAGTAATACAGTAAGCAGTCCAAGCGACAATTCTCAAGGATAAGTAAGGGATAAGGGAGAAATAAGTCGAGGCAATATAACCAAAGAGACCAATGAAGAAAAGATCACGGGCCACGTAGGACAAAGATTTAAGGGTATCACGCTTGTAACAGTCAGCGGGGATAGCGTTCAAAATTTCCTTGATGGTAAGATTGGGGGCAACGAACTCATCACCGTTAGTGTCAATACCCACCAAAGGACGGTTATCTTGAATATTTTGTTGGATTTCTTCCACAATCACCTTATCGGCGCTAGTATCACTAGGGAAGATCCGGGCAGCAAATCGGTTAATCACGCTCATGATGATTAAATATTGTGGGGGTAGATCGAGAGATAAGGAAAGAGGAAAAAGAAAAAGAAAAAAAAGAAAAGAAGGGAAAAAGGAAAAAGGAAAAGGAGATTCGGGCCTGCGGGTAAGAGCGATAATATATAGTGGGAAAATTGTAATCACTATGAGCACAAAAGTGAAAAAAATGAAAAGAAAAACGAAAAATGGGGGAAAAAACGAAAAATATCGCCCAATTAGGATTTTTGGGGATCCTGTGCGGCGGTCATATGCAGCATAAAGGCCCTGAAAAACGATCGGCCGAGGTGGAAATAGGGCGGTTTGGGAGCGGGACGGAATTGATATGATGATATTAGTGGCAATGAACAGGTTTAAATAGGTTTTAATTACATTAGCTTGAAAAATTTACGTCTTTACAACATTTCCCGGTCGAAATCGGTAAAAAAGTGAGAATCCAAGTGACCGGCTTCGTCCGGTGGACATGCACAGGTGCTAAGTGGGCCACCGTGGGCCACCAGCCAATAGCCAGCCACTCGTAGTCACGATAAACAATGAGGGAAGGAACTTGAAAGTGGCAGGAATTTGTGTAGAATGAATGAAATTATTGGTAGAATGAAATCGTTGGTAGCTACGAAGTTGCAAGAGTATTCACTCCAGGATTTTTGCAAATATAGAGTTTAAGGTAACCTTATTCATGGCCATATATTACCTATCTCGGAACACGAGCCCCGAATTGAGCCACTATATATGCCATCTGCGGCTGATCCAGTTTTTTCTAAAATGTTGATCACTATGAATTTTTTTTTTTGATTTCTGCCGTTTTGAGCAAATATTCCTTTTGTATATGATCAAACCAGCTTTGAAAAAAAATATTGTAAGAGTCCGTTTAGAATCCAGTCGCTTTGGGAGTGAGATCTGTCAGAGGGATCATGTTTGTATATCTCAAAATGTGGAACGAATCGATCGGAGGTGCAAGCACAGAAATAGGTTTGTGGCTTTAACTGAAGAAATAACAGGACGATTTTTAGTGTGAATCTTGTGAATATTGTAAGGAGACGGGGGAAATTTCAGACAGAAGAATTTAGTCCGTATGAGTTAGAGAATATTGTCTTTCACGTGAGTGAGTAAGTTAAAAACTGAGAGTCTTAGTTACGGTAAGAGAACTGAGATTGCAATAAAAGATTAAGTAATGGGTATATTTTAATGAACAGGTCTTTTATTCTTCCGAAGTGGTGGATATAATATTCTTCCCAGACTCGGTCGTATGTTTTTATATACTCCAACACAGTCACCTAATATTCACTTTTTGATCCATCTTCAGTTATTATCTTTTTCTCTGGTCTTTTTTCTCATTCCTCATCCACCCTCGCTTCGCTCAAGTTCCTGCAATACAAATGGTGATACAAATAGTCTAACTGACGTGATATATATATAAACCCTCGCGTCCCCCCGCCAGCCGCACGGACTTGAATTTAACCTCTTTTCTACCGCATCTATCTCATCGCATTCATTTCTCACATTCCACATATAGAACAAAGAAAGCCATGTCTAACATCACAATTATTGGATCTTTAAACTACGATTTAGTCGCCGTATCTACTCGACTACCACAAGCTGGTGAAACTATTGCTTCTGAATCATTCGAGACTCATCATGGTGGTAAGGGTGCTAATCAAGCAAGAGCCACCGCAAGATTAAGTGAAGCCTCAACCGGTATTCAAGTTCATATGGTTGGAAAATTAGGTAATGATTCCTTTGGCCGTGAAATGCTTGAAGCTATGAATAATGATAATATCAACTGTAGTAAGATCCCAGTATTAGATGGGTTCCCTTCTGGTGTGGCTGTTATCTTTGTTGATTCTTCTTCGGGTCAAAATAGAATTTTAGTTAACGCAGGTGCTAATGGTCAATTCACTATTGAAGATGACGTTAACGTTAAAAATTTATTTGAAGTCGATAGTAAAACTGGTAAGTTAACTGATTTGGTTATTTTACAAAATGAAATTCCTACTCAAGTTTGTTATAAGACTTTACAATTAGCGGCTGAAAATGGTATTACCACCGTTTACAATCCTTCACCGGTCCCCGCTGATAGCGATTTGACTAATATGCCATTATCATCAGTTGACTACTTAGTGGTAAATTCTACTGAAGCGGCTGCTATTGTCGGTGGCGAAATTGATGAAGATTCTAATGATAGTGAAGCATTAAAGAAGACTGCCTTCGAAGCCGCTAAATCATTATTATCAAAGGGTGTTAAAACGGCCGTTATTGTTACCTTGGGTGGTAAAGGTGTATTAGCGCTTGAAAAGTCATCTTCGAATTCTTATGTATTTGTACCCGCGGCTCCTGTGTCCGCTATCGTTGATACTACAGGTGCGGGTGATACCTTTATGGGAGCCGTTTGCTCAAAGTTAGTTCAAGGAAAGCCTTTAAAGGAAGCTTTGGAGTTTGCTGCCAGGGCTGCCGCTATTGCCGTTACTCGTAAGGGTGCCGCTGAGGGTATTCCTTTTGCCATTGAGGTTTTATAAATCTAACATTAGAATGTAGAATTTCCTAATCACATAAGTTTAGCCGAGAATATACTTGAATATAACAAATAATATAATAAACAATGAGATTAAAATATACGATTAACAAACATTACTAATTTCAACTTCACCTTCTTGACGAGGTCCTAAATCTAATTTCAATTGACGATCAAACAATTCAAACAATGCCTTAAAACAAACACTAGTAACGGCAGCATCATAACGGCCCTTTGAAGATTCATCACGTACAAACGCATGTTGAGCACCAGCGTATTCGAAGAATGAAAAGAATACATCAGCATCACGCATAGTTTGACGAATTAAATCTCTTCCAGTTGGGGGTACATGAGGGTCTCTAGTACCAAATATCATTAAGAGTTCAGTTTGATTATTGCTTAAATTACCGGCAGCGGTACGTTGTAATGAATCATCGGATAATCCTTTACCCAAAGCATGAGAATGAATATCGGTTGCAAAGAAACAAGCAGCGGCGAGTACTCTTTCATCAAATGCCGCACGGTAAGCTAAATGGCCACCAAGGCACATTCCCGTAGCACCAATTCTTCCATTACATGTTGGTAATGCGGTCAAAATATCAACGGTAAGTTTATTATCTTCATCATAAGAAGCGAGTGGTTTCTCAATCTTGTAACTATTACCACGATCCGTTCCCTCGACATCATAAGCCAATGCCTCGGGACCCTCAAAGTTATGGTATACACTTGGTGCTGCGACAATGTATCCTCTTGAAGCGATGTCACGAGCGAATCTAGCCACGGGTCCCGTCACTTGATAAATCTCGGAATATACTACAACACCAGGGAATTTAGCTAATGGGTATCCAGGAATTGAGGGGTGGTAAATAAATACTCTCATTGTGGTCCCGTAGGACGTGGCGACATCAATGTATGATTCCTTGATTAACATAGCGAGCGAACTAACGGACTTGAGCGTAGTGAAAGTGAGTGAGTGAGTGAGTTATGGAGAACGGTAATGATTGATAGTGTTATCACTTGGGAGTTAATGAGGCTCATTAACTGATGGGGATCGATGATCAGATTCTAAACATCATCCTTTTTATCTTTCTTTCTATCTATTTTATGTACACCAATCGACGATACATAAATCGAGGATTATTCTCTAAGGTTTACACTGCCGAGGATTCCCGAGGACAAACGGTTGCACTCAAGGTAATTACACCACGATGGCAAAGACCGCCTCATGATGCTCAAGTGGAATTAACCATTTTACAAAAACTGGGCATCGCTGGTGCACCCCAGAGTATAATTCGGCTCATTGATAAATTTGAAGAATTTGAAGATGACGGATGGGGAGATGGGCTGGGTGGTCATCAAATGGTGTTGGTCATGCCTTATTATTCCTATACTTTAGCTGATGTAGTCGCAGCGCATACCAAGAAAAAAAAGTTATTCCCTACCATGGATAATAATAATAATAATCAATCATTATCATCAATGAAGATGGCTATGGAAGATGTTGAGAGTATTACAAATGGTATTGTGTCAGCGTTATCGTTCTTGCATACACAGGGAATAATTCATCGCGATCTTAAACCCGATAATATATTATTTAAATCCTTAAGAGGTGGGGGTGACAATAACGAACCGCTCTCTCCAATTTTAATTGATTTTGGTATTTCTTATCATCCGAATAGTATTGAAGCAGAAAATGAAAAGATTTCTGATGTTGGCACTACAATTTATCGATCACCTGAATTAATATTTGCCGTTCCCGATTACGGTCCCGAAATTGATATGTGGGCATTAGGTGTATTATATACCATACTTTACTCCAAGACCGGTAAATCTATATTTGGCATTAATCAACCCGGCGAATGGAGTGATTTTGCTTTATTAAGAGAAATCATTAATGTATTGGGTAACCCAACGTTAGAAATTTGGCCTGAAGCGAGTAATATTGATAGCTTTAAGAATATGCATTGGATGAATACAAAGGGGTTGGAGTGGTCAGATATTGTCCCAAGAGGCGATAAGAAGGTTATTGAAATGGCGAAAGGGTTATTGTGTTGGTCAGCCGGTAAGAGATGGACAAGTAAGAAGCTTGAACTGTATTTAAGTAATTACGAGTGTAGCGAGTAATTGTAATAATTGCTACGCCCGTAATTTTGAGTAATTGTAATGATTATACAAATATTTCAAAATATGCAATTATATAAACAAGTAAAGAAAAGACATTAATATGAATGACGGAGTGAGAATATCACTGTATGCAAGATTCACTCACGGTGTCTGAATAAATAATAAAATATGCATGGAGAGCGTAAAGGGGACGGTTTAGAGTAAAATTCAGGATTTCCTCTTAATCTCATAATCTGCGTTTAGTCAATTGAGCGAAGCAAAATTCACACTATGCAAATATTTCCACAAATGGTGCTTTAGCCCTTTTAAATGATTTCGAGCAACCTTGAATGACACAACTCGCAGGCACTTCAATACCATCAATATCATTCAATTTAACTCGTTTCCTATCTCTCCCACCACTTCTATGGTTCATAATGCATTTAACACATCTACCACAATAGACATGGCCACATCCAGCGAAGAAGAATCGTTTCGATAATGAGATATCATTTTGAGGAGAATTTAACGATGTGTCTGAAGACTCTAATTCTGGTGTTGGTAAGGTTTCAGTTTCAGTAGTATCCAATGAGTCCTTTGTTGATTTGTTTTCTGAAAAGTCCTTTGTTTTATTCTCTGAAGAACCCTTTGTTTTATTCTCATCTATACCCCTTCCTAATTCGACATTACACAATGCACAAACTGGTTTCATACCGTCTTTATTGTTGTCATCATCTTCAAATCCTCTTGAAAATCCGTCCCTTACCGTGTCAGGAATTTCCGGTAAATCCTTTGGTACAACTGATTTTCTCATTTCATTATCCATTACTAATTGTCTTGCACTCAATTCCAATGCACGATCTAAATCATTATCACTATTACCGCCCATACCACCATGATCATTAAAGTATAATGAAGTTAGCCAACTATTATTAGCCCTTCCGCGACGATTAAGGGCTGGTAATAGACCGTAGATATCCCTAGGTGGTTGATTTACTGGATGATCAGGTGGTAATAGTGGATTGGGAGCCGGTGGCCAGAATAAATCACTGAGTTGCGGGTCATGAATATTAGTAATAGTGATCGGCGGTATACGATTATTGTTGGTAATGTTATTTCTATTACTTCTAATTTGACCAAGGATTATATCCGGGGTAGGATTGAGTGGGTATGGCGTAAACAGTCTAGGCGCAGGTGATGATGTAGAACGACGAACGGGACGAGTTGGACGGACAGGACGAGTAGGGCGTGGGTTCAGACGATTAATATGAACCGTACTAATATCCTCGTCTGATGAAATAGTAATTTCTTCAGTGGTCAAGTCTACTACGTCCATGATGTCGATGAGAGCGATGTCAATGATGATAATGATAATGATTCAGGCTTGAATCGATTTGAGGGTATGCGTCCGTTGGGACTTTAAGGAAGAACTGGCAAGACACTCTTCTCTGCACTACTCTACGATATATTATAATGATTCAAGCTTGTTATACATCGCCTATGGGCCCCAAGACGTTCATCGTTAATGAGATAATCGATTCGGACAACATTATCACTACCCCTACTGATCGTAACGCACCCACGGCGGCCTCGGATAGATACAACGGTCGTCTTCGTGCGCAAATCACTCAACTGCAAGCTGAAGTTAATGAATTCCTTACGGCGCAAATGGCCAATGCTGACCAGGGCAAGAAGAGGCAATTCGATCAACTGGCCGCTGAATTGGAGACTAAAATGTTGGATGGTAATGACGATGAGTAAAGTAATAAAGTGTGTATATTAAAGAATAATAAAAATAAAAACAATAAATGTAACAATATATAAATGTAGAATAAATATTAACGCATAAACACCATCTTGCGAGGCTGCGATTTCACACGGGGAGGTTGTGTAGGTGTTTGTGTTGGTGTGTGTGTGGAATGATCTGTGGGGGGTGCGGTTCGTTCACTCTGCTGGAGTGACAGTAACAGTGAGTCCGTGGATTTGAGTGCACTCTCCGGGTTGTTATTGACCCGTTCAGACCAATAGACGACCTCACGCGAGACAGGTACTGAGATTCCCAGCGTGGATGTGGATGTGGATGATATCTTGGCCCTTAATGGGGTCCGCATGGTTGTCAATGTTCTCTTAGTGCCCAGCGGCGTTCTCGCTGAGGTCTTTTGCGGGGTGGTGGTGGTCATGTCCTTATGGAAGACATCCCTAAGCGGCCGGGAATAGGGCTTGCCAAGTAGTCCATATACAGGTATATTCTCCTTGTCCTCTGAGGGTCGTGTAGCGGTCGGTGTCGGACGAGGGGTGTTGTTGTAGATGTTAGTAGCGCTCGCATTGTCCCGGTACGGGATTATTTTGGTCATAGTGCAGTGAGTGTAGAAACTGGAGAAGACGGATCAGGTAGCCTAGAACCCGTGATGGATGAATAAGAGAAACTAGACCCTTAGATCAGGAACCAAATAAACAGAGTCCGATGATACACCACCGTACACAGTCCAGTGTTATAGGGCTGATTACCGATATTGGGTACATTCTCGCTGTATCAGCCAGCCCCGTACTATTCAGGGCAGCCCCCCCCCCCGATAAACGCGTGGCTGGCTGTCATTTCGCCGCTTACGTCGATCCAGGTACTCACTGAGCAAGGAATGAATCTTTGAATGAATACGAATACAATATATAATCATCATATCTATATAAGTAGCTATTCTATGTACAAAAACTAATTAGCAACTCCATTAAATTCTACTTGTCCATTCCAGACTCAAATCGTAAAACACGAAAACGGCTTTGGAATGCAACCAGCCGCACCATTAACACTATTAATAACAATTTACTCCGCACGCCGCACAGCCCCTGGCGACGCGCGTGTGAGCTTAATTACCAACTAATCTCAATTTCGATTTCACGGTCATTGCGGTTGGTCATTCTTATACTTTTTTCTATTTTCTAATTTTAACTTGTCTTAGATCCCCGTCCCCCATAGATTATGTCGGGATATAATCATGTTAGCTTCACTCGTTCGAGTGAAAATGCCAAACCCTCTTCATTCAAGACTTCAATGGATGATGCCAAATTATTATTCAATGAAAGCCATCGAGGTTCACCGGTAAATTCAACGAGATCATCGGCTTTCAGTTCGGTGAAGTCTCACAACAAGAATATGCCCTTCACTCCACTTCATAGTACCAATCAATCTCGGTTGACTCAAGTCAGTGGATCGCCAGTGAGTTCGAGTTCTTCTTTGGGAAATATACCGCCCATAATGAGTACTCCATTTACTCCATCCACTCCACTTCATCATAATAGATTCACAAATAATTCATCACAGCCACCGGAATTTTCGGTGAATAATTCAAAACCATCTTACCAATCAAGGTTAACGGCCAGTACTGGTCTTGGTCAGGGCGCTGGCCTGGGTCCCGGAATGATGACTCCGTTTAGAACTCCATCTCATTTGAGCGAAGCTAAATTTGAGTTAACCACACCTTCTAGCGAGTTAAACGGGACTAATACTGGCTTATCGACACCGTCATTCACTCCCTTTACTCTACTTCATTCTAATTCTCATTCAACTCCATTTACTCCATTTAATTCACAATCTCATCCTAATCCTCTCAGTCATTCTACTCCCCTCAGTCATTCTACTTCTCTAACTAAATCTTCACCTTCATCAGCTTCAACTTCGACGTCAATTCCGGAGACACCAATAGTATCCCGACGTAAACGTCGTCGCACTTCACCAACTGAACTTCTTGTCCTTGAAAGAGAATTTCAAGTCGGCTCTAAACCCTTACGTGATCGCCGTATAGATATCGCCCATCGATTAGCAATGTCAGAGAAGGCCGTACAAATTTGGTTTCAAAATAAACGTCAAGCGGTAAGAAGAGGTGATGGTAATGATATACCGCAATCACAATCACAATCACAATCGCAATCACAATCACAAACATCTTCACCACCTGAAATCATTAAAAGATTACCTCTTGCTACTATATCTGATGCCTCATCATCACGTATCCCCACTCCTCCCCCTCCTCCTCCTTCTACTCCTTCCCAGGTTAATGTTGTTATTCCGTCCCCCCCATCGGGTCCAAGACTTCAATTAGCAATGCATGATGGTAAGGCCGTTATTCTCGCCCCGAATGATAAAATAATAATTAATCAACCTAATGATAATTTCCCAAGACAAAGAATATTAGAAAATATTCAGAAGGCTAGAGTTTTATTTGATCGTACAAGGAATGTATTTAAATCGACATCGCCCTTGATTGATTCTACAACAACAACGACGATAACTCCTTTGAATGATTCCCCGCCTAAAATGGATATTAGTAAATTATTAGTATCACCGCGAACTCCCGGTAGATCTAATGGCAGAATCGGTAAATCTGATGATGGTTTTGATAAAGAAAATTTAAATATAAGGTTGGATTTTCGAAATGATTTACCTGGTAGAGAAACTGAAGTAGTTGAATGTGTCAATAATTTATTATCCCTTAGGGGTAGTGAATGACCACTGAGCAAGTAATCGCGAAGTGAGTTTCACAAAACTTAATATCATAATAACCCGTCCCTCCCTCTCTCATACCATCACACTTACCCTTAACTAATCATGTCATCCTTTTTTCTTTGTCAAATATAATTGTATATAAACTAATAGAACATTATTATAACCTTTCAAAACGGTCCCAGTTTGTACAAGGAATATATTGTATATAGAATCCACAAGATATATTTACTAATTTCTAGAGTAAGTTTGAGTAAAGTCAGATACTTCCTTAATAACTTAATTATGACTTAAAAAAGGTTTTATATGAGAAATGAACTAATCAAATCAATCTCACATAAATCCTCGCTTCACATTGGTTAAAACCGCAATTTGTGGTATCAAAATGAACTTTTAATATCACCCACGAATATTAATATCGACCAGATTAGTTTAGCAGGACTGTGTAATCATTAGTTTTTTTTATAATTCGTTTGAGGAAAACACCAACTAGGGAAAACCTTTTTTCATGATTTCTAAATATATTTAGACTTTTTTACCCTCGAAGTCACGCTATCGCCTCTTACGTAATCACATACATAATCTCATCTCCACGTTCACACTCACTCAGCACGTATCTGCTCAACTTTAATTCTCGCCATTGTCTCACTCGTTTACAATGGCAACTGACTCTGCGCTCTGTCGTGTATGTTAATCTTTAAACCATTTAATTTAATTTGTGACGTTTAGTCCCAGTTTACTAACTTTTGCAGATCGACGGTAAATGGATTCCTAATCTACATACGATATTTGCCCTAAGTATGTATAACGATATAAACCGCGAGCCGACTTATCTATCATTCCTATGTTTATTCTAACTCCTTTAGCTGCCTTTCTCAGTTCATTGATTGTGGGTATTTGGCTTCATTACCATAAAATTGTTCAGAATGAACACTACGGTTACCCCGATGAATGGTTTCCTTCAGTTTCGGCCGCGATTGGTGATAGATACCCTGAAAGATCAGTATTTCAGGTTTGTATCGCTATAACCTCAGGTCCTCGGTTTGCGCTCGTGTCTCTCCTTTATTTACTCGCTCATAAAAGATTCCCTACCAAGTCCATCGCTTCAACTACCCTTTTCGTCTCCGGTACTCTCCGTACATTGACCTGTGGTGGTTGGGTATACATTACCTCGACTGATGATCATGACTTTCATGATATCTTTATGATTGCTTACCTCATTCTCACTATTCCTTGGACTATTGTATGTATGCAAACTTCTGAGCGTGGATCTCGTGCTTTGGTATACCGTCGCTGGTTTGCCGGTTTATTCTTCACCTCTTTAGTGCCTTTAGTCTTCTTTTTCATTCAACACAAGGTTTACCGTATCAAGGGTGCTTATACCATTTACGCATTCTTTGAATGGTCATTGATCTTTTACGATGTCTTATTCGATGCCGTAGCCGTCTCGGATTTCAGTAATCTTACCATCTCCGTTGAAGAAAAGTCAGTTATTGTTAAGTCTACTACTGAAAAGAAATCAACAGTTACTACCGCTGTTACCACCTCTCGTATACAAAGAAACCCCGGATTTGATTCCATCTCATTCGCGGTCGCCATTATGAATTCATTCACCTTTTGGTCCGTGTACACTGCTCTCCCACTTCTCATCTGGTACTTCCCCCTTTGGTACATGGGTATCAGTGGTTACGAGGCTCTCTTATTAGCCATTATTGCTCCTCTCATCCTTTCAATTTCTCCACTTCGCTCATTATTGGCTAGATTCCCTCAAATCGCTTACCTCGGCACCGCCGTTGGAATCTACGCTGGCTTTGTACCTTCGCCTGTTAACCGGCTCTTCGCCGTTGGTCTTGGTGCCGGTAGTGGTTGTATCGCATTATCACTTCAATTCTGGGGGTCAGGTCATAAATCTTCATTGTTAACTCATCAAGCCTCAGCATTCTCTATTGGTCTTATTGTTTCTTCAATTGCTAAAATGTACCTCTGGACTAATAACCCCGTTTGGCCCATTATGAATGAAACTAACGGTGGCCTTAATAAGCAAGGTTTAGCGGTTGCTGTCGTTGGTGCTCTTTTGGCATCCCGCCCTCAATACTCTTCAGGTCAATTACCCTCAGTGGCCAGTAAACGTGAATTTTCATTCCCGGCTGCTTTAGGGTTTGGTGGTCTCATGTTTGCGCTTCAATCATTACTCAGTGATTCTTCAACTCTTACCCTTTGGGTATGGGAAGGGTTCCCCTCAAGTGGACCTCTCCCTGTCCCCCATGGTACCTTGGTTATCCTTGCTATGGCATTCGGTGTATACCTTGGAGCATTCCATAAACGAATCATTAGTGGGTGGGCCGCTTACCTCGTCGCATGTATTGGTACTTATGTCTTCTACACTGCCACTGGATGGCCTGCATTCTTAGGTGGTCTCGTGCTGGCTGTTCACCTTGTTGCTATTATTCCAGCAATTTTCGATTCGGCGGGTCGTCATTCACCTGCTTCAACGTTTGGTGTTGGTTTCCTTATCACTGTACTCCTTTTACTCGCTCACGTTTGGGTTGTCGCTTACGCCTTCGTTCCCGGTGGACCTTATCTTCGTGAACGTAGTGATATCGTTCTCCTAGTTCAACAAATTTGTATTGGTTTTGGCATCTTTGCCCACGGTAGAATTAAGCCTGCTAATAACAAATTAGGTTTAACTGCTCTCAGTTTACTTAAACAAATTCGCCGTCAAATTCTTTTAGTTCTCACTATCGCTCTCGTTGCTACCTCGATTATCACCTTCAATAGATTTAATCGTCCTGCACCCCAACCTTACCACCCGGAAGCTCATGTTATGACCGCCGGTATTTGGACAGTTCATTTCGGTTTAGATAATGATATGTGGGCCAGTGAAGTTCGTATGAGAAACCTAATCAATGAACTCGAAGTCGACGTCATTGGGTTCTTAGAATCCGACACTCAACGTTGTATTATGGGTAATCGTGATATCACTCAACGTATCGCTGAAGAATTAGGTTATTATGCCGATTTTGGTCCCGGTCCTAACAAGCATACTTGGGGTGCCGCTTTATTATCCAAGTTCCCGATTCTTAACTCCACTCACCATTTATTGCCCTCTCCCGTCGGTGAATTAGCCCCGGCTATCCTAGCCACTTTGGACGTCTACGGTACCGCGGTTGATGTTGTCGTTTTCCATTCCGGACAGGAGGAAGACCCCGAAGATCGTCGTTTACAATCACTTTACCTCGCTGAACTCATGGGTTCCTCGGACCGTCCCATGATTTTGCTCTCTTACTTGGTCACTAAACCCCAACAGGGCAACTACAACACCTACGTCAGTGAATTCTCCGGTATGAACGATATCGATCCTTCCGACTGGGATAGATGGTGTGAATATATTTTGTACAAAAATATTAAACGTACCGCTTACGCTCGGGTCTCAAGAAGTACTATCACCGACACCGAGTTACAAGTAGGTAAGTTCGTCATTGGCGATGGATCAGAATCCTCTAATATTAGAATCGACGAGGCTCAGGTCCCCGTGGAATTGAGATTCCCGGATATGTTCAAGGGTGAGGGTGTCCGTGATCATCGATACCATGTGTTTGATGAACCCAGATACTTTGCCTAATTCTAGTCCCCTAAAAAATTCTATAAATTGTATACATGTCTAAACTACAATGTCTGTTAATTATAAAATTAAAATATAATGAAATTTATTAATTCAAATTATACACCGAGAACTATCTCGCTCACTCCATATGGGGCTACGCTGCTAAGCTCCCAACGGTTCCTGCTCCACTTTACGCCTTCGCTTCTCTTTTCCTCATCCGAAAATTTTTAGATATTACTTTCCGGGTGGTACTACTTTGTTACATAGTGTGAAACGGCAATTGGCTTGAAGTCCCCTTTACTGTAATTTATCTTTACTTATTCTCACGGCATTTCTTAAAGTTTTACTGTTAATCAACTCTAAACTAAAGCTCTGATTTATTCGACCCTTCAGTCCTGTCTCTTCAAAAATGAACGGTCATTCAGTGCCCCCTCATCCTAATGAGTCCTTCAAGGGTATTTCTAGCATAAATGATTTATTAGATATAGCTAAATTTGAAAAATCTCATCCCGAGGTCAGTTTGGTAAACCCCGCAACTGGTCCCGTTGACCTCTTGACTCAACGTACAACTCAAATCTCACTTGACGATAATTCTGATCAAAATGATATTAATAACGATGTTGATGATCAATCAACCCTTTACTCAATCAAGGCCAAATATATCTCTTATAACGTTTACCCCATCGAACTAATGATATTATTGGCTGATTCTCCTCTATCTGTAAAGCCCGATAGCTTACCTGCCGCTGAAACCTGGATGGGACAAAAGTCTCGCCCTATTTTAGGTCCGGCTAAAATTCAATTCGTATCGGCTACTACTAAGGGTTTAACCACTCTTACGGCTAATAAGACCAGTCGTGATCGTGAAAAGCACTATAATGGTGTCAACGTTAATAACAATAACAATAGTAATAGTAATAATGTTCGAAATCGACAAGACGGTTACGGTAATATGCTTAATCCTGGCCGTGATAATCGCAAGTCTCGCAAGGACAGTGGATACGGTGATGATGACAAGCAAGCCGATCCCGAATGGTTGGATAGTGATTTCGCTATGAACGATGAAGATTCATCATTATCATCCCTTGATAATATGAGTAATAGCAGACAACGTGCTGAAGAATTTGAAAGATGGCGTGCTAGTATGAAAAATAAATCATCATCAAATTCTACTACTCCATCAAATCCTGCCACCCCCAGTATGGCTATGGGTCCATCAAAATCATCATCTACCACCTCTAGTAAGAGTGGTGTTGATAAATTCTTTGGTGTTTGGGAAGGCACTAAACCCGAGGATAATGTTAATGGTCCTAATATGTCTCGTAGTGAATCAGTTGATACTCCTAATAGTAAATCATCACGATTTTCCTTCTTCTTTAAACCAGGTGGTGGTGATTCAGCTATTAATTCTGGTACATCAACTCCCGTCCCACAACATGGCATTTACGGTGAAGAAATTGAGAATGTTAATGGTAGTGGTAAATTACCTGATAAGGAGGGTTTTAATCGTATTATGGCATTATTAGGCACCGAACAAGTTGGTGGTAATAATAATAATAATAATAATAATAATAATAATAATAATGTGCAAGGCAATGCTTCTATTACGTCATTACAAGCTCAAGCTCAAATTCCACCCCATCAGCAATCTCCTCTTCAGCAACACCAACACGCTCAATTATCATCATCAATATCACCTTCTTCACCCGAAGATGGTTCTTTGCAACAAAATCAACAAAATCAACAAAATCAGCAAAATCAACAAAATCAGCAAAATCAACGTCAACAACGTCAACAAAATCAACAAAATCAACAAAATCAACAACATCAGCAACATCAACAACAACAAAACCAACAACAAAGAAATTCATCACCCCCGCATCAACCTTCAAATGATGATCAACAATTACAACAATTACAACAGTTACAACAATTACAACATCAACACATGTTACAACAGCAACAGCGACAACATCATCAACATGTTCCCTCACAAATACCGATGCCTGGTCCTCCCGGGTTTGGTAATGATGCTTTCTTCATGAGCTTATTAAATAAAAATAATGAACACGAAATGGGTCCTGGTGGTCCTGGTACGCCTGGTCCTGGTCCTGGTGCGTTCATGAATGTTATGCCAGCGGTTAATTCACCAGTGTTAAATTCAATTGGTATGCATACTGGTTCACCTATAATGGCACATTCTGAACCTCATGGGGATCCTCATCTTTCTCATATTTTACAGCAACAACAAAAGCAACAATATATGCGTAATAATAGTATGATGCCATCACCTCAAGCTCAATTTGGTTCTCTTAATATGCCGCCCCCAGGGTATCCTTCCCCATTAGGACAATTTGCTAATATACTACCTCCTAATGGTGGTGGACCTCCTGGCGGATTCCCGCCCGGTGGTCTCCATGGATTACCACCTAATGGATTCCCCTTACCTGGACATGGTCCAACTAACGGGTTTGTATCCCCTGGTGTAGGTGGTCCCGGTCCTCATGGTGGTCCATTACCGCCTTTTTACGGTATGCCTCCTCATATGGCACCACCTATGATGCAACAAATGGAACCTAGAGATGAATCATTTAATTATGGTCCTCAATAATTTTACTAAAAAAAGCCTTTTTTCCTTTTTTCTTTTTTTTTCTTTTTTTTTCCATCTTGGGTTGTTCTTTACGGATTTTTAAAAAATGGGTTTTATGTCATATGAAGAAAAGTTGCTTGTATTCAAAAAGATAGCGTACTTATACTTTCGTTACTATAGGTTTATAATAATTCGAAAAAATATATAATAATAATGAAAATATCTGTATTGCGTTTATAGTAGAGTAAGAGTAGACAACGGAGTCAATGTGACAACCGGGTAATTATATTTAAGTATATGAATGAATGAAAATCGAAACAAGGATGTGAAATAGAGAGATTGTGAATAGGTACGAGAATCAAATTGATTCATTTATTAAAATTAGATTTATTATTTTTTATTTAAATATTTGTTTGAATTATTTCTGTTTCTTTTTCTTCTTGGATTCAGTAAAAGTCGTATAACATTGATACAAATTCAGATATATAAGATATCTTATAAATAAAATTAATCTATTGAGATAGATACCTGACAAATATTTTAAATGACAAAAAAAGTTATACAGGCTAAAACAACAAATTAATAATTCATTCTCATACACAATATCACTCATTTTTGCAAAAAATCAATCTCCATTACATTCAAAAAGAAGAATGCGAATTCTGTGGATCGAACACAGGACCTTCAGATAAACTGGTGACTAAAGTTAAAACTTCAGTCTGACGCTCTCCCAACTGAGCTAAATCCGCATTTTCTTAAAAAAGTTTGTTTTAAGTTAATTAAGACAGGTATCTTGCGATGATTTCCCAGTTAACGATGATCATAACAGATAGATAAGATGAGTGATAAGGCAAAATACGCCACGTGTGTTTTCCCCGTGCATCAAATAACTGTGAAAAGTCGGAAAAACCTAGGAACTATAATGTCAATATCAACAGAACCCATTGAACATTATTGCTTGAAGAATGAATAAAAGAAACCAAAAAATGATCCCCCGACCGTAGTATTCAAGGGTAAGGCTGGCCCCTTCCGGAGCGACGCGTTGGCACGCGTGTGAGACACGTCTGGGACGCGTGGGCCGAGAACGTGCAGAATGCCTCCCGCGAGGGGCAGCCGCAGAGGCCGCATGCTCCAATATCCTCGATAAACGCGGTGGCGGGCCGCAACTATCAGACCGGCGACATAGCATTAAGTAAGTCCGCGGCGAGCAAAGTACTTAAAAAGACCATTTTCCCTATTTTCCCCTTTTTTCAATTTTCTTTCTCTTTCCCTCTGTTACCCGTTTGTTAATAATCAAGTCGTCCCGGCAACGACTATACCCAACCTGCCAACCCTTATATTATATCGCTACTTTACGAGTACATATACATATAATCCCCCACATTATTATTATTATTAGTATCATATTAGTATACAATATTTATTTATTTATTCCATTTCTGGCTCTCTCTTATTTATTCCCGTACCTTGCAATAGTCCCCTTGTGTTTCACCTAGTACTGCTCAGCTATTGTCTAATTATTTGACGTCACTATTTCTGATTCTGTTGCTAGTTGTTGATGATTGGTGGTTTATATTATATCTGTTAAACATATATATAGTTCAATTAATTCAATACTTCCTACCGTGCGCATCATCGTCTTATCTCTTTTAATTCTGTTTTTTAATCCTCATACTTTCATATGCCCTTCGCCATGTCAACATCAACATCCGATAATTATCAATCGTCTCCTTTAACTAATTCCGACTTATCGCAACAACCGGCTGTGGAATCGGCTGGTAAGGATAAGTCATTACTCACAAATCCCGACGAAGTCGATAATAATATTAATAATAATAGCAGCAATAATAGTAATAGTGCCAATACAAAGTGTTTGGCTACCGCCCCTATGTCGCCGCCTATCCCCTCGCCGGAAATTGCGCATGATGAATCCCCAATACTGATATCAGAATCAAAACCTGAACCTGCCGTTGTCGATCCCGAAATTTTACCTGACGCTGATACTGAAGTTGAAGTTGAAACAGTTGATGCTAATATTGAAACAATCCCTATCACAGCTCCTGCTCCTTCTGTGGAATCTGAACCTACACTACCTGCAGTTATCGAACAAGCTGTTGCCACACCCTCTGCTACAACGACAGTAGCTGAGGTTAAAAGTACCATTGAAAATGATAATGAGAATACTTTGCCGGAGAATACGCTAAATGATGAAGAAAAACCCGTAGTTGAAGATACAAATGATGTCATGGAAATTGATGAAATCCCTATAAGGAAATCCGAAGATGAAGATATCAAAGATAATAGAAATAATAATGAATCAGTTGAAAAAACGACAGAGACGGAAGTAGTTCAGACAGAGGAGGAGCCGGAAATAGAAGAATCTACTGGGCAATCATCTACAGAGATAACAGTAAATGTTCCTGCGAATACTACTCCCTCAGTAGTAATCAAACCTGAATTACAACCCGATAGTCAATTATTAAAACTGGAGATGAACCCACCGGAAGATGAACCAAAGGGATTGGCGAAACATCAACTAAAATTTGCTTTGGCGGCCATTAGATCGTTAAAACGATTGAAGGACGCTGGACCGTTTTTACACCCGGTTGATGTTGTTAAGTTAAATATTCCCACATATCGTGATATTGTTACGTATCCTATGGATATTTCTACTATGGAAAAGAAGTTAAATGCTGGTGATTATGAATCAGTAGCAGATTTCGGGTTAGATATGGAATATATTATTAGTAATTGTTTTGCATTTAATGGCCCTGAATCATTTATTGCTAATATGGCTAAATCAATCAAGGCGTCATTCGATAAACATATGCAAAATATGCCCCTTTATGAATTAGCTACGGCGGCATCCCGAAAGAAGAAAGCGGTAACTCCCTCACCTACTATCGCTAATGGTACTAGTGGAGTATCTTCAGTTAGTGGAGTATCACGCGGTGGTGCTAGAGCAGTAACTCAAGGTCAAGTGTCATCAAAGATGGAAACTGGTCGTCCTAAGCGAGAAACCCATCCACCGAAACCTAAGGATTTACCTTATTCTGACATGAAGCCACGTAATAAGCGATATGCCGCCGAATTAAGATTTTGTTCAGCGGTATTAAAGGAGCTTTATAGTAAGAAACATAAAACTATTGCTTTCCCATTTTTACAACCCGTTGACCCTGTTGCCCTTGATTGTCCTACATATTTTGATATTGTTAAAACTCCTATGGATCTTAGTACCGTAACTCAAAAGTTGAATAATAACCAGTACGAAAACGGGGATGAATTCCGTGATGATGTTAAATTAATTTTCGCCAATTGTTATGCTTTTAACCCTAAGGGTACACCAGTTAATATAATGGGACATCAAATGGAATCAATCTTTGATAAGAAATGGCAAGAAAAGCCAATTTATCAACCTACCCCTCCACCAAGATCACCTCGGGATGATGATGATTCCGATGAAGATGACGAAGACGATGAAGATGATTCTGATATTGAAGACGATTCTGATGCTGATGATTCTGATGATTCTGCGTCAGTCGCGGCAGCTACTAATCCTGCTATTGCGTTTTTGGAACAACAATTAGAGAGAATGAAGCAAGATTTATTAAAGATGAAGAAGGAAGCCGCTAAGGATGCTCGTAAGGCCAAGGCGTTAGCAAAGAAAAGAAAGTTAAAGAAGGCGGCCGCCGGCGATAGTAAGAAGACAGCTAAACGCCGTCGTAGAGCTAGTGGTGATGGTAGTGGTAAGAATGAACCAATGATTATTACTTATGAAATGCAACAAGAATTGGCGCGCAAGATTTATACACTGGACGAACAAAAGACGTCTCATGTGATTAATATAATTCATCAGTCTATGCCAGAATTAAGTAATAATGGTCAGGGTGAAATTGAATTGGATATGGATTTATTGGATCGTAATACGCTGGAGAAATTATACAAGTTTGTGGTATTGGAGGGTAAAAAGCCCAGTAGTCAATCGGCGATTGTCAATGGATCTAGAGTTGGTGGTGGGTCGAAGAGTAAGACGACTAAGAAACGCAGTAAGTCGCTTACGGAAGCCGAACAAGCCAAGCAAATTGAAGATATTCAGAAGAAGATTAAGCAATTTGATCACACCGCTGAATCGTCTAACGATGAATCCTCTGACGATGACAGCGACGAATCGAGTTCGGAGGAAGAGTAGGACCGCTAATGAAAAATGAGAAATAATTTATATTTACATATATATATATAGTTATTTCTCTATTCTTTGATGATTTTATCTTTTTATTATTTTAATTTTATCTATCATGTAGATTAGTTTATATAGACACACCCTGCCGCCCTTAGAGGGCTGATTAATGAATAAATTTATGACCGTATATATGCTAGTAGCGAGATAGATTGCTGCACCTGACTCAGCGGCTATGAATCGCCTCGGAAAACAAAAACAAAAAAAGCCACACGGGAATAAGCCGCGAAGGGAATGTGGAAAAGCAGTCACAAAACCCAACTCGTCCCGTGGCTGAGTCAGCCATGCTAGCGGAGATGGCTGGGTTGCGCCCCACAATATCGGACCCAGTGGTACGCGTGGGTGTAGCAATGAGCACGTCGCGGCGTTCGCACGAACGCCGCCGGCGGAATCACCCAAACGAAAAACTCTGACGGGCGAAACTGCTTGGGATACTAGGAGGCTTAGCAGACGGAACTACGACAAGTTTACTCAGTTATACATCATAATGAGCTTCAACAAGGAAAAGGTTGGCAGTGTTGAACCTGCCCAGATCCACAAGATCCGTATCACTTTAACCTCTACCAAGGTTAAGTCCCTTGAAAAGGGTGTGTACTTTTTGTCGTTTTTGCTCCTGTTTTCGGTTTTTTTTCACTTGGGTGCTAAGTTTGGTATGGTGGCCCTATGGTCTTGAAGGGAAGAGTGTGTGGTGTTTCGACCTTTACAGAGATCTGCGTTTCGGGCAAGTCGCTATGAACTTTCGACTTTGTGGATGATGTTTATCCATAGGTTCTGTTGGCCCGATTGGCTCTAAAAACCAGGCTGATCTGCGACGTTTTTTCTTCTTCGACGTTTCCGGCGAGACCAAACGTTGATAGACGTTGGCTCACTATGCGAAATTGCCTACTCTACTCTTGCACTCTCGAGGAATTTTGCTAGTCTCGTATTATCGGAAGCCAAATCGATTAGAGGCCCGTTTGCCGATTCTCTCCCACTCCGATTTCCCGTATACTATTAAACTTCTGACTGCACCATTTGAAAATAAACCGAAATGATTGCTAATATTTAATTTTGAAAGTTTATTTTACTAACTCCTTCTTTAGTTTCTGCTGAAATCATCAACCGTGCTAAGGGTACCAACCTCTATGTCAAGGGTCCCGTCAGACTCCCCACCAAGGTCTTAAAGATCACCACCAGAAAGACCCCTAATGGTGAAGGTTCCAAGACCTGGGATTGTTACGAGCTCCGTATCCACAAGCGTGTTATCGATCTTCACTCCCCTGCTGAAATCGTTAAGAAGATTACTTCTATCAACATCGAACCCGGTGTAGATGTCGAAGTTACCATTGCTGCTTAAATTTATTTTTAATCGCTATGTTATTTCTTCAGTTATGTATAAAAACTTATAATAAAAATTAAACTTAAAAACAATCAATTGTAAATGTTATATGTCACTTATTTATTCCCACGATATCAAAATAAATAAGGGCTTAAAAGTCCCAATTTAAAGCTTAATTAATACAAGCGTTATCTTTCATTCAAGGTGTTCGAGCGAGCTCATACGACTTCAAAATCGTCCATTTATTCCATTTATCCACCCATTTATTCTATTTAAACAGTAATGGGCTCAATAATTGACCAATTCCCCAAGGAGTTTACTAATATATGGGAACTTCGAAGGTTTAACTATGAACTTAACCCCAATGATAGGCATCATGTCGCTGGTGTGATTCGAAAAGAAAGAGTAAGAGGTATGTGAGATAGTAATATCGCTGTTTTTAACTGATAACTAGGGTCTAACTTTACTGATAAATAGGCGCTACGGTGTATAAACTTATTGATCCAAGATTCGCCGATGGATTCGAGAAACCTATTCAGTTCGTAGCTATGGATTATCATTTTAGTAACAAGGATATTTATTTTGACGAGTTTGATTGTGTGATATTATGCAATTTTAAGGTTTACAGAGAGAGTTCTACTGTTATATGTCATTCAACGCCCATATCTTTCATAATTAGAAATCCTTTTGGATCATACGACCTTAAACCGCCTATGCTGATACAATACTGTAACATCAAAGATGTAGAAGATTTAGACTACGAAAGCATATTATGGCCCGCTATGAAGTTATTGAGGTCATCAAGAAAGAAAATTTTACAATTTGAACCTGAAGGAAATAAGATATCCTTAATCAGTGATTTGAGGGCTGATACTTGTTACGCAACTTTCGATATACTATGTGAAGTGCTAGAGGATTCTCACTCACCAGAAACGAATATTCGAACTCTTTATGTATGCGATTACAGTGACAATAACTCACTAATCAAAGAATCATCATCTCAACTTTCTGGTGATTTGGATATTTCGCATATATCGGTTTTGAAAATTGAAATCACTGGTTACCAGGACCCTTTTGAATATTCAAGCGATCATACAGGTGGTAATTACCTTTACATCAAGGGCCTAAAAATAATACTAAAGAAAGATAGTGGAAAACTTATTGTAGCTCGGTTGAATCTAAAGCCTGATGATAACCCAAGAAGTATCTTCATACCTGGTTCATTTCACGGTGGCCAATTCAGTCGATTCAAGGATCGAAGATTGTTGAAAAGGCCTAATATTTTAGTTAAAAAGGCAATTAAAAATTTGCCACCAATTGAGATGATATCCAGCAATAATAATAACAATAATAATAACGGTAGTACCAATGACAAATCATCCATCGCTTACCGGGAGAATGGGTTTCCTCGGAGTGGGTTTGAGCCAGTGCCCAGTTTAAACGAGATTGTTCTCAATGTTGACGAGTCAGCTCGAAGGAATAAGTTTACTCAAGTAGCAAAGGATAATACGTTCGATATTGACCCAGTCATTAACAAGTACAGTAAGTTTTCGATGTTGTTGTGCTAATATATATACATATTCTCTTTTTGCTAATGTTAATGCTTTCTTTTAGTTCATTGCCCATTCAGAGCTGTACAGGCTTGTAAATTTGGCTGGATTCTGGATACTTACTACGATAACTTGGATATATTCAAACACAAATCATTCCGTATTATAGGGAAGATAGAACAGTATCTCCCGGAAAGTTTTAAAGATTTTGTTGATTCAAGGTAAGCTTTTATTTTGCTTTTGAATTGTTTTACGTCCCATAATAAACTAACCAGCTGATACAATTTGTATAGTGGCACAAAATTGAGGTTTTTACTCCTACTTAGAGGTAAAGATGGTCGCAAAATTCCAGTTTTATTCTTTGATAAAGACGCTGAATTGTTTTTAGCATTGACCACCGAACAGTAAGTTTCTTTCTTTAGACAATTTTTTTGAGAACTTGATACTAACGAATTCTTTCTCTTTCACAGAGTGCTTAAAAATCCCGATTTAGTCGGAGAACGGCTCTCTTATTTATTGAGAAGCGCTAAGGCCAAAAATTCACTTTGGATTGATATGATGATTATGGGATACAGGGCTAAGAAAGATCTTAACGCCTGGAAAGCGTACGGTGCTGAAATAAATATTCTTAAATAATACTATATATTTTATGACTGCAATTGCAAAAGGGAAAATCAAAGATAATGCCCCGAAGGTGCTAGCTACCACAAACCCCCAAAGAAGAGTACACCCTTTGCAGAGGCACAATCTTTGTATACATAGAGAAAATATATATAAACTGCAATTTTAAATGGACGGTAAATATGATAATAGTTTTTTTCTCTAAATGCGTAGATTTGTCCTCCTTATCTGATGCGTCGTGAGGCGTCGTGATGTATGTAATATTATGTAAAAACGCACCTTTACAATAACCTCACCCATTGATATAGCAGTGAGGTTTCCCGTTTTTCTGGCCACAAGTAGATAAAAAATCCAATCGGGATTTGAGCTCAGCTATTAGTTAAATTTTCGGTTTATCTTGCTATTTTTATTATATCAGAAATCTTGTCGCCAATTTCCCGTCGCTGTCTAGGCTTATATTTGTCTTCAACGCTATCAAAACACGCCAACAAGCCACAAAGGTTTGACCATGTCCGATAAAGTTAAGGAACCAATGGGTCTTTATCCCGGGATGAATGATCTTGGGGATGCACTGGAAGCTCTTCCGTCTGAGATAATATCTCATTTCACGCTGTTAAGAGAGATCGACGCTAAATGTACATCTTCGGCACCCCGCGTTAAAGAGCTCATTGTTGAATTCTTAAAACTGCCGGTTCCCGCAAAGATAATACCCACAGAGATTACGACAATTGAACTCAAAGAAAAGTATAAATTAATAGAGCTACGAGAGAATCTTTTAGCACAAATTCGATTTTTGATTCGTGAACTCATGCCATGTTTAGAGGAAAAGATGCATGTCGCTGGTCTCGCCGCTGAAGCTATTCAGCGTCATACGGCTCGTATTGACTATGATTTTGATTTAATCACTAATGGAGGTGAGATCCCTGATTCTGTACGTATTGGTCCCTTGGATCATCCTGCAATTATTGCCGATGTCGTTGTCGCTGGACCTAAAACGGCTCACTCTCAAAGAAGTGAGAGTCGTCGTGAAGCTATTGCCGCCAAGAAGGCAGCCCAGGCCGCTCGTGCTGGAAGTGATGAAGCTAAGGGCTCTTCGAATGAAAGTTTAGATTCTTCTGAGAAAAGTCGTGGTGCTAATAGGAAACAGAATGGTACCACTGATAAACGATCGGCTAATAATAATAATAATAATTTCAACAATAACAATAACTCTCCGATACCGACCACACGTGGTATTTCAAATACCACCGCTGTACCGTCTACTAAAGCTCAAATTTCATCTAAGAATGGCGTTAAATCCTCACAAACTAATCAAGCCGATTCTTCATCACTCCCCTCTTCCTTGCCATCAACAACATCCGCTAATAAAAGACGAAAGGTAACTACCAGTGAGGGCAATGGCGTGGAAATTATGACTAATGATAAATCTGGTAAACAGTCCGTCTCACGTGTAAAGAAGAAAACTAACGATGACACAAACAACCAAGATCATCTCAAGGAGCTTACAGTTGATGCCGAGACTCCTGACGCTTACGACGATGATGATCAAATAGGCGATGGAGAGCCAGTTTACTGTTATTGTGAACAAGTATCTTTCGGTGAAATGGTTGGTTGTGATGGTCCCCATTGTGAACGTGAATGGTTTCATTTACCTTGTATTGGCCTGAGTTCCCCGCCAAAGGGACAATGGTATTGTGATTCATGTTCCACTGAAAGAACTGCTAAAAGAAAATAAGTTGAGACTGATTAGGAAGCTCCTCTTTCAACTTAGTAGAATTATGGTTATAATTATATATATTTATATATATAATATTTGTTTATCAATGATAATATAGCTTCGAAAAAAACAACCAAAGGGTTGCTTTTTCCAGAATACAAATGGGAATAGTACATACTAGTGACTTATTAAGGAGACAGGGAGACAATAGATAGGGAGATCTTAACTCTGTAATCGATTTTTATCGGCTAAGTATTTTTCAATTTCACCAACCACTCTAGAGAAAGAGGTGCCTGAACCCTTTTCCTGGATAAATAATGCTCTTGATGAATTACCAACACCAGAAAACTCAACTCTAAATTTAGCACTCTTAATTTTAAGAGCATTTTTCGATGAGATTGATGCCTTAATAGTTTGTTTAAATCTATCAGAGGATATATTCTCCAAACCAAACTTTTTCCATGACCTTAAAAGACGATCAATTTCATCACGAAGTCGATCAGCCGATACATTACAATTAATCGTTCTTACATCTGGTTTGAATGAAATAATCTTCAAGAACCAACTTTGCTTCAAGGTATGTGCATTACCGTTATTGTCACCCGTAGTGCTAGATCCCGATACTGTTCTGTTTGATGATGATGGTAGCTTATTATTTGAAATATTTTCCGATACTGAACTGAATGGAGCCGTAGCAGAAATGGGACTCTTAGCTTGGCTTAACCTAGAAGCACCTACATTGATACCAACATTAGCACCATTAGTAGTTTTACTCGCGACCTTATTAGTTAACTCCGGTACGGCATTGAGTACGGGCTTAGAAGGCGGAGCAGGTGCTTCACGTTTAGGATTAATATTTAATCGACGTAATAAAGAGTTACCCCGTTTAGGCGTCTCAATATCTTGTCGTTTTGCTAATGATTCAATTAGTTTTGATGGTGGCGGAAGTGATGGATTCAGAACCAAGGCGGTACTATTCACGCTCGTTAACCGAGATTGAGCTGGAGTTTGTGCAGTTGAGGGGGGTGGAACTAACTGAGCCACATTATTCATTAAGCCGCTGTACTTATGAGTAGTAGTCGATTGAGCTGGGGTTGCAGCAGCAATTACAACAGGTATTGGAACGGATTGAGGTTGTTGCTGTGGCTTTGTAGTGGTCTGTAAAATTGTCGATGGTACTTCAGGCGATGCAACGGGCGAACTACCAATATAGTTATTTGTTGACACTCTACGTGTTTTGAAGCTATCGGTTTTCAAGAGCGATCGCACATCATCATCTACGGTAAGTACCGCTGATGAATCCTGGTATCTATCAGATACGATCGGTTGACGTGCTGGTATATGAACATCATCTTTATAAATGGGAGCATCGGGAATTTCAGGAATGTGAAGTGTCTTGTAAAATTCGGCGCTTTGATCGGGAAGAGCAGTATTTTGAGAAGTTTCAGCATTCATTACGGGCGTTGTGATTGTATCACGATTGTGTCTGATCATAGAAGCCGATTCGGTAGTATCATCATGATACTCTTCAGTTGGCAATATCATTGTTGATTCCGCATGCACAGGAGCTACAGGGGGAGTAATCCTAGCGGTATACATTTTTTCCTGATTGATAACTGGGATTGAGACCAAACTCATTCCCTCAAGAGGGGTTGAATGGTCCGGTTGGGCGAAAGAAAGTGATTTAGATTCATTAAATGAACCAGATGTAGCATTAGCTTCTAATTCACCTTCACCTTCATGCATATTATTATCGTCAACCACCATATCTTGATCATAATCAACGATAACGTTAGAATGGTGCTTATGAGGAGTGCTTTTGATTGGAGAATTGGTAATCACTATTGTCTCAGGTAAGATGCTGTTGTTAATATCAGTAATATCCGGGGTCATATCGCGTGATTTAACAGAAACTAAATCATTATTATTGGGAATGTCTGTCTTGGGTCTAATTTCTGATTTATTAGCAGTCATAGGGCCCAGTCTGAAATGCAAATTGACCTCCTTTTCTAACGCATTGGTAAATATACCCTCTTCCTCGAATATCATAGGCAGTATATAGTTGTTACTGCTAGCAGCAGGATCAGCGGCATCAAATTGAGGGGCGGGGATCTCATCCTGATCAAGTGTGATAGTAGTTGCATTATTGGCGGCAGTAGGAGTGGTAGTACCATTGACGATATTAGCGGGTTTCTCACTTGTTTGAGTAGTGGCAATTCCTAAATAGCCATCAAACTTTGATTTTGGTTCTGATCGCACTGGTTCAAGATTGCTATACCAACTGGATAGAAAACTGGATCTATTACTAGCATTAGAACTTGATGCAGGATCAAATCTTGACATAGTTACATTATGAGATACCGCTCTACGATTAGTGACAGTTCCAGTTCCGGTTCCATTTACGTTACCATTGTTAGTTAATTTCTTTTCCATATCGTATGAGTCCGAAACCGTACGTCCAGCCGGTGTAGCAGCGGATGACGAAGCAAACTTATCGTTAGGTTCATTAGCTAACGAACCGTATTTAGTTATTTCCCTCTTAGTCTCCGTTTGTTGATTTTTTTGTACAGAGGAAGAGCTTGCATTTCTAAAATTAAATGCTTGTTCTATCATTGAGGCAAAATCGGATGATGTATCGTCATTTACTTCACTATCCCTGTTTGATTGTGGTTGCCGCGGTCGGTAAATGGCAGGAACCGTTGAGGGGTTGATATAGGATCGACGTTTAGGTGAACGTCTTTTCGGAGAATCCTTTTCCCTCTTGGGTGAACTGGATGCTAATTGACTGTAAGGGTGGGGGGTAGATGGCACAACTGGGTCAGGGATAATATCAGGTACATCAGGAATAGGAGGTACATAGGACTCTGAGGCACTGGTATTACCGTCAGTAGTGTTTCTCAGAGAATTTGAACTTTTAGTACGCTTCTTAATTTGAGAGAATGATACCCCTCTCTTATGCGTCGATGAAATTGATATAGTCCGAGAGTGTGATCGCGTAGGCTTACTTTGATTATTACGGTTTCGACTGGCGCTTCTACTTCTGCTAGAACTGCCTTCTGAGGATATATGACGTGTTGTACCAGGGGTGGTGGGTTCATTCATATTTTCATTTGTGGAAGGAACATTGGGGGAGGATGCAATATTATTATTTCCCGTATAAGGTTCGTAACTTGGGCGTAAGACTGGGGTCGAGCCATGTGCAGGAACGATTGGAACGGAAGCGGGCGGGATAACAGGTATAAGATCAGTTGCAGTTCCAATTGAAAGATTTCTTGATGATCTACGCTGTTGTCTATCCCCGGGTATTTGAGATGGCGTTCTTATATCAGTTGATGACGCATAACTGAGACGATTATGATCAGTAGATTGATAATCGTCCAGATGATCATGTCGATATTTCAAAAGCAAGCAGTAAAAGGTTTTCTCGAAGTTAGACTCCTGAGATAATAGTTTATTTATAATTTTTGATTTCTTTTCGCCGTGCCATAATGTTTGTAAACTCTTAAGTATTTCAGGATCAATTTCCATTTCCGTCTTAACGGGTCGTGCGAGAAAATCAATATGAGGAGGTGGGGGTGTAGGTCTTTTTGGAGGATATTTCATCAACAGGGGATGTTGGAATATTTCTTCCATGCTGATTCTTGTTTCGGGATCAGTTCTTAACATCCTCCATATGAGATCCTTAGCGTAGGGGGAAAGGTCTGAGGGCATAGAAAATTTACCCGTTTGAACTTTGAGTAAAAGTTTCCGAATATTATCATCATCAAAGGGTAAATGACCTGTTAATAATGCAAAGAGGATAATACCACATGACCAAATATCCGATGGAGCACCGTGATAGTTTTTACCTGAAATAATTTCCGGTGAAGCATAATGAGGAGAACCACATGAAGTTTCAAGCATTTTATCACCTGTTTCTAATGCTGCCATACCGAAATCGGCAATTTTGATATTTTTGTGTCGATCCAATAGAAGATTTTCTGGTTTGAGGTCACGATGGCAAATATTGAATCTATGACAGTAATCTACACCATTGATAATCTGTCGAAAATAACGAACTGCTTCCTTTTCCTCCAATTTACCCCGCTTGATTAAATAGTCAAATAATTCACCACCTTCGACGTATTCTAACACCAAGTACCTTTAAAAAAGAAATAAAGTTAGTATGTAAATAAATAATAAAAAGTTGTCCCTAAATAACTGCACTTACAATTCGCCTTTGTTTTCCCAGACATCGTAAAGCGCCATGACATTAGGATGCTCTATAAGTTTCATAATAATAACTTCTCTTTCAATACCGTAAGGTAAGCCACCAGCATCCTTGCCCTTACCATTACCATCAACGCTACCCTTAGGTACAATTTTAACAGCGGCTAGCTGACCAGTAATTTTATGTTTAGCTAATCTAACTCTACCGGAAGAACCCTGACCCAAGGTTCTTCCTAAACGCCAGGGACCGACATGAGTCTTGGTACGTTTGGATGCGGATGTTTGAGAAACTTGAGATAGTCGTTTACTAGCAGTAGATGGGTTGATAGGGTCGAAGTCAAACTGATTTGAATGAGTCGAGTATTCAGAGCTTGGGCGATGATTATGTGCCGAATTGGCTGCTGCAATAGCTGCTGCTGCTGCTTTCGCGACAGCGGATGTGTGAGAATAAGACATTTTTGGCGTTAATCAAATGAAGAAGTTAATTAGAAAACTTTAAATGAAGTCTGGACGGAAGCGAAACTGTATGATATGAGATGGGTGAGTTCGAAATGAGGGTATATTGATGTGATGATGATAACTGACAACTCAAAGGCACCTTATTAAAACGTGAGCAGATGATCCAATACTAAAAAGCTATCTTAAATAGCGAATACTTGCGAATTGTAAGGGCGCTTCTCTTTTTCGGTGAAAATAGCTCGGGTACAGCTTACTGAAGATCAAAATTTGGAGATCTTTTGTCCTTGATCCAAGATGTAAACACGGGTGAAACAAGCAGTCACTGATCGGTCAAAGAAAATCGACCAATTTTCAATCGATTAACAATTGGCAAGATGAACTAAAAATACCCGTAAACTGCTAGAGAATAATGGGAATAAGTCTCAGCAATCCGATTATAACTTATTGGATTTGATCGAATTTTCGTCTCGATGACGAGGTACGTTTAGTCAACAGTGTGGGAACAGGGTTGGGGACAAGATTTACACTGTGCAGTCCTCCCGGTAACGCATCACTGCCTCAAAACGCCCTACATCGTGAGTCGCCTAAATCACAGTTTGTGTATCTTATTCTGGGCCATTCTGAGTCTGAAGCTGAGAAAATGTCAGTGAGGGGGTCGAGGGGTGTTTTTTTCCTGAAACTGCTGGGCCCGTAACCGAGCTTTATTTGTGGAGTTATCTTAAGGCCACCGGTATTCAATTCTCCCAATAATTTTAGACACGTAGATGTATAGAATAAGATAGAATATTGAATTTAAGATGTCTATATATTCCGTTAGGCGTATATTACTTATGTATATCCATCTTCATTTATCTATATTAATTTATATATCAGGTCCGAGATATTTTGACCAAGAACGCATTATTCCTACGTTCTAGAAATCTACTTCGGGTTTACCTTTCAAAGTAGGGGACTTGTTAAGCTGTAGATAATTACTCAAGCACAAAAGGAGAAAAAGCGGTTTGATACTGCGATACCATCTCAAACTTAGAAGCCTTCACTATTCACCAGAGAACCAAGTGCTGTATTACAATGCACAGGGATGGGATAAGATGCCTTCAGATCCTTGAGGAGCGTCAAGCCCTTGGGCTGATTCCTGTCGCTCTCTCAGCTATTCGGGATAGCGTATATTTGCAATATTTTTGCAGGTATAGACATAGCTCAGGCTTGAAATTCTGAAAACCGCGGTCTGCCGCCCATTGCATTCTGAAACGAATCTGTGTGTTGTGTTTATGTCGTATGCAGGGACCGCTATCTGGCGGTTTCACCCCTGGCGTGGCACCATTATGTAAGCAGATCTGGATACTATTGGGTATATTAATACCAAATCAGTTACTGTGTTTCTTTTTTGAATAGTAAGGGGCTTGTTCTTTCGTTTGCCAAAAAATAATCCAATTAAATCTATTACTTTTGTTTTTAATACCCAACGTTAGCATATCTGGGTCCGAGAAGTAACATATATTTTCTTTTTATTCTCTTTTCTATTCAGGGTAGCACATATCATACTGTTATATAATTAAAAATTACCACTTTTTCTCTTTGACTTATTCTTCTTCATACCAACTGATTTTAGTACCCATATCGTGCCATCTCCCATTGAGGTATTCTATTATGTGGGTAATACCATCCGAAAACCTTTGTATCCTCCTCTCTCTTTGTAGTTTATTCATCTATCTCAATTCCGCTTTTAAGTCTGCTAGTCCAATCATTTGTGCATGTTATATCTTTATTTATTTCTTCTAATAGCATTGATCAGATTGTGTCTAGTTAAGTTCAATTAAAGATCTCAATCTGGTATATTGGCAGTCCATTTTATCGAAAAATAAAACCAGCATATTCAACTCATAACGTTATTACAGTATCGTTTCTGCAAGAGCAATCCATATAATTCAATCTGCCAAAAAAACAAGCCTTCCGTTATACGGAAACCAAAAAAGTAAGCCCAACGGGGGGGTCGAACCCCCAACCTTGTGATGACTAATCATGTTTCAACGAATTTTAAGAGTCACACGCTCTACCGATTGAGCTAGCTAGGCTCAAGATGATCCCTAGCGGATTCGAACCGCTGATCCTTGCGTTATTAGCACAATGCCTTAACCGACTGGGCCAAGGGATCCTCCCTGAAAATTTGGGGTTTTAGAAATCTATGAGCAGCATTAGATCTTTGAAAACTGAGTGTAAGGATCTATAGATTCTTTCATTATCTAATCACTGATATAAGTCTCAATGGCTTAGGTCATCAATCCCAATTGGAAAAGATTTATATACAAATCTCGTTAGTT